>PVJS01001149.1:0-104197 GCA_004027185.1 Glis glis | reverse complement strand
TTTTTTTTTTTTTTGCGGTACCAGGGATTGAACGCAGGGGTGTTCTACCGCGCTACACCCCCAGCCCTATTTTTTATACTCTATTTTGAAACTGGGTCTCACGAAGTTGCGGAGGGCCTCACTAAGTAGAGAGAGAGAGAGAGAGAGACAGACAGAGAGAGAGAGAGAGAGAGAGCTGAGGCTGGCCGCGAACTCTGATCCTCTGGTCTCCGCCTCCCAAAGTACTGGGATTACAAGCATGCGCCACCACGCCCGGCTCAAGATGCTGTTTCTTCGGAAAGAGTCCCACATCCCTCTACATGGCTTTCTCCTTCTTTTATCTAAGTCTTGCACCTATCAGAACCCTGCTGTCTACATTTAGGGCAGGACTTTCTGTTTAATCTGCTTTTACACACCCAAAGTCACATGATCTTGGGTGTGTCACGATCGATCAAGTTGACAAATTAGATTAACTATCACACTCTGGATCCCAGAGTTGTTTGATCTATTGAAAAATAGTTTGCTATAGCAGAATTGTTTGTTATTAATTCCCCATCTCCTCTTTCCTTGTTTCTCCTCTTTCATGGAGGAATTTACCAGTCATTATGACACCTTGATGGTTCAATTTAGAAATACAGTACTACTGGGTCTCCCTGGCTTTCTCCTCTACCGTTTCTTACCCCATTCTGTCTGAAGGCACCTTCACCCCTTTCATCCCACGTCCTCTTGCTCTTGCTAGGGGTCCATAGCCATGAGCAAGCTCCTGAATTGACAACCCAAGACACTAGTAAAGTTGCAACTTTTCCCCAAATATCAAAGAATTACAGTAGGCTTATTGCCTGTTGAGATACTCAGGATCTAAGGAATTCTGTCGCTAACATCCATGAGATGCTAATAGAATACTGGGCTGTCATGGAGGATTTAGTTTCTAGCAGCAGTGTTCTTAGACACAAAATTTGTGATTGTGTAGTTTCATTGTTTGGGTGAACAATACCATTGCCAGGGTCCTTTAGGATCTGAAAGGGAGGGTCGGCATCCATGACGCAGAAGAGGAAATGAAAGGGAAAGAAGCCTGGTGGTGTTGTGGAAGGAGAAAATGTGGACTTTGGAGATCTGAGTCTCTTATGTGACCTTGGGCAAACAATCCTTTCTGACAGATAGATTCCTTGTCAGAACCAGAAGAAAAAAAAGAAAAAATTTCATTTTAATTTCATAGCCTGTGTTCTTTTTTTTTTTTTGTGGTACTGGAGATTGAACCCAGGGGCATTCTACCTCCGAGCTACACCCCCAGCCCTATTTTATTTTTATTTGGAAACAGGGTCTCGCTAGATTGATGAGTCTCATAACTTGCTGAGACTGTCTTCGAACCTGTGATCCTCCTGTCTCAGCCTCTCTAGTACTGGGATTACAAGCGTGTACCACCATGCCTGGTTTATAGCCTGTGTTTTTAAAATTTTTTGAAAGGAATGCCAGCTTCATAGCCTTTTTATTTGTTTTTTAGTGGTACTGGGGGTTAAACCCAGTGGGGTTCTACGACCAAACTACCCCTCAACCCTTTTATTATTTATATTTGTTTTGTTTTTGTGATACTGGGATTGAATCCAGGGGCATTCTGCCTCTGAGCTACACCCCCAACTCTATTTTATTCTTTATTTTGAAACAGGGTCTTGCTAAGTTAAGGTGCACTGGCCTCAGACCTGCGATCCTCCTATCTTAGTCTCCCAAGTACTGGGATTATAGGCGAGCACCATTGCACCCGGCTCTCACAGGGTTGTTTTAAGGGTTGGTTTAGTGTACTTGTCTGTTAGATGAGCAGCACAGTATGTGAAACTGCCCTTCCTTTCCATGTTTGTGCTGGAAATCTTATTTTTCCCTCTAAAAAAGATTGGTGCACCAGTCTGAGAACAAAGAAGTAGAATAAAGTTATCTGAAATAGAAGGGCTTGTACAATTCTTTCTGCAAACATTTGGCTCCACATATTCTTGAGTAAGTAGGATAGAGCTCCTAGTGATTTTTTTAAAAGTTTTATAAATAAAAGCTAGATTTTCCAGGGAATCTAAAGAAATGTTTTGTCTTTAATAGTTTCCTGAACATCTCAACAGTGTAGGACTGGCCAAGCGGGATCTTCTTCTGACCACTGTGTAAGCCCAGCCCCAAGGGGCCTTGGGGAAGAGAGTCCCCCCACTTCACTGTGATTGCTGTATGGATTGAATACCTCTTGCTTGGTTGGGTTAAAGGAATTGAAATTAGGCTAACATTTTAAATCTGATGCTCATACTAGAAATTTTTACATAGGAAAGAAGAGAGGGAGATAATTTAGAGGAGATCTGACATGGAGATGGCTTTGGTAGTGTTTGGGTAATGGGAGACTGTAGTATGTATGCCTATGTATGAAGTTCAAGGTTGTACTAATCTTGCTGAGGAGTGAGGTGATGCTGGAGGCTGGGCACCTGTGGTAAAATGAAGGTGGGCACTGGACCAGAAGTAAAGGTATTAAGAAAAGACGTCTCCTCCAGATCCCTTGACCTGAAGAGAAGTCAGCACCACGCAGAGGTTCCTCAGCAGATCTCCACCCCCCCCCCCCACCCCGTGCCTGTGTTTCCTGCTTCTGTAGGACTCAGCGACTGGCTGACTGGCCGGTTGGGTGGAGAGGGTAGGGGAACAAGGAGTTGATGAGTTGGATACTGAAACAATCTTCTAAGGGAGACTGAGCGGAGCTTGGTTTTGTGCTTCCAGATGTCAAAGGAGATTTCATATCGCTGTTTTAACTTTCTGATCAGTCTTAACCTTTGTGTGTGTAATTGGGCGAGAAAAACCTAAAGGGAGTTTCCCTTAAGGAATAGCTGCCCGGTGAAATGGGTGTACCTCTACTTAGAACGCACTCTCCCTTCCTTTTGCTGAAGTGGGAGGTGGAGGGATGGGGTGCTGGATGTCAAGGAGAAGAGGGCTTCTTAAAGAATGCAAGAGGAGTCAGGTATAGTGGTACATGCATATAATCCCAGGACTTGGGAGGCTGAGGCAGGAGGATGGCAGCTTTGAGGCCAGTGTGCAGTAACTTAGCGAGACCCTGTTTCAAAATAAAAAATAAAAAGATCTGGGGGTGTAGCTTAGATGTAGAACCCAGGGTTCAATCCCCAGGACCACAAAAAAAAAAAAAAAAAAGAGGAGAGCAGGATGGGGGTGGGATGGACTTTCAGTCTCAGTAGTAGGAATAGCAGTTCTAATTGCCTTTGTAGAAGAAATTCGACTATATATTACGGACCACAAGCAAAAAGGCTTATACGGTGCTGGAGATTCTTAAATATTCCTGGATTTGTTGCTCCCATTACCTGTTGCCTTCTTATTGTGATGAGAGGTGTAGACCTCCAAATTGAAAATAGCCAAATATTTGTCCGTAGGAGAAGCCAGGTGGAGGGCGGGGCAGAAAGCTAGGGAGACCACACCTTACTCAAAAACCCCTTGGGGAGAGAAGAGCCTGAACCTGTAGGCTGGGGAGAGGGTGTCTCTAAAGAGGAGAGGAGCCACGCCCTGCGGTGGGGAGGGGAAAGTGCCTGGGCTGGAGCCTAGAAGTGGCAGCGAAGCCGCCTCCATATGCTGGGAATTGCTAAGGGTGTTTCCCAGATGATGCAGGAAATGGAGTGTTCTCAAAGTCGCTGGGTGTTTGTGACCGGCTTGTGTCATCTACTATGTCATCTTGAGCAGGTCATTTCCCCTCTCCAGCCCTTACTTTCCCATCTATAAAGTGAGGAAATTGAACTTCCCTTCCCAGTCTTTGATTTTAGGACTCCATAAATAGTTACCTCTCTCTTATGGATATAAAAACATGTGCTAAATAGCCAACTTTTGAAAGTCTGGGTCTGACAGGGAGATGGGTGGGGGTGGTGGTTTGGAGACAATGATTTATTTTTCAAGGGAATTTCTAGAGAGCAGTTTCGGTTCTCATTTTAGGAAGTCAGGACGTCATATCACATATGACACATGGGGAAGCCCAGGTCCCCTTCGTGGCTCTCAGAAGGGCGGCTCGATAAACTCTAGGTGAGCGTGGGCCCCTGTTGGGACCGTGGTCACCTGGCCCCTGCTGCTGCTGGTGGTAGACAGCTCTGGGCTGCAGCTCAACAGAGTGTAACTGCAGCGTGGTGGCATCAGGAAGGCCCTGAGCAGTTTACACTGAAGGTGACAGCCAAATATTGTCGTGCAAATTAAGTAGGACACCAAATGGGAAATTCATCTTAATCTTCTTTAAATACTTACTGCTCATTTGCCAAGGTTCTAAGTAATGCAATTTCTAAGGTTCAGAGGTGTCTAATACAATTTTCCCCCTCTGTACATAATTCTATGCCCATTGTGTAACTCTATTAGAAACATTAGGGTAATTATAGAGCTATGTTCTGCTTTTGGAGTGCTGTAACATTAGCCCTAAGTCAGCTTGTACTGGCCGTATTAATAAGCAATGACTGAGAATTAAAAAGAATTTAGCAGACTCTGATTTAAGACCTCCCCACACACGTCTCTTTCCCTAGCATTTGTGTGTAATACAGGCAGGCAGGGTGTAACATGGGGTTGAGCTTTGGGTTCAGAAATCCAGTTTCTAAATCCTCATCTATAAAATGCGGACGGAATTGTCTGAACTCCAGGCACTGGTGGGCATGAAGACCAGCGAGCCTATTGGGGGAGAGAGTACATCTGGAGCTGAAGATGGGCCGTGCAGATGTGAGCGGCAGGGTTGCTCCTCAGCCTGTTCCTGGTGTGGGAACAAGGAGCTCCGCTTCCCTGAGTGATTCTTGGCACTTGCCATGGTATGTTTCCTGTACTAGAAGTTTGATACTTGATATTGGGGCTAATAGTTGTTTTATTGTTTTGATGCTTGATAGTATACAAAATGCTTTTTATCTCTGAATCCTATGAAATAAATGATTTTGTTTCTTATTCTACATACCAATTAAAGTACAGATGGGTTAAATAATATGCCTAATATCCAATTAAACAGCTGGGTGTGGTGGTGCATGCCTTTAATCATCCCAGCTACTCTGGAGACGGAAGCTCAGAGATTTGCAGAGCTGAGGCCAGCCTGGGTTACTTAGTGAGATTCTGTCTCAAAAAAATAAAAGGGATTGGGGATGTAGCTCTGAGGTAAATTACTTTCCTAGCATGTGAGAGGTCCTGGGTTCAAGCCCCAGAAGTGCTAGAAAAAAAAAAAAGGATCCAGGAGCACACCTATAATCCCAGTACTTGGGAGGCTGAGACAGGAGGATTACAGGTTTGAGGCTAGCCTCATCAACTTAGCAAGGCCCTGTTTCAAAATAAAAAAAATAAAAAGGTCTGGGGGTGTAGCTCAGAGGTAGAATACCCCTGGGTCCAGTCACCAGTACCAAAAGCAACCAAAAATTCCAATTAAACTGTTTGAAATAAATTTGTTATAACATTTGTCTTGTGCTCACAGATGTTGAAGTGTTTCTTTTCTTATATATCACATTTTACCTTGGGAAGCACTTCCCATCACCTCCATAACAACAGTAATAGCTGACATGTCCTTCCTTCCTTTCTTTCTCTTTTTCTTTTTAATATCTGACATTTCTCTCTCTCTCTCTCTCTCTCTCTCTTCCTTTTTAATATCTGACATTTCTTAATGCTCGGTCTATGCCAGCACATTTTACAGATGATAACACTGAGCTAGATGTTAAGTACTGTGTCCCTCGGAATCCTTGGGGGATTGGTTCCAAGTCTGTGGATGCTCACGTCCCATGTATTGAATGGCCTGGTGTTTGCATATAACATAGGCACATCCCCCCAGTCACTTTAAGTCATCTGTAGGATTACTTATAATAGCTAACGCAATGTAAATGCCATGTAAATAGTTATACTATATCGTTCAGGGAATAATGGCAAGAAAAAATAATCTGTGCATGTTCAGTACAGATGCAATTTTTTCCAAACATTTTTGATCCACGGTTAGTTGAATCTACAGATGCAGACCCCAAAGATACGGCGGGCTGGCTCTCGTGGGCTGTTGCTTGCCAAGGTTACACAACTAGCGTGGCACACCCATTCCAGCTTTTCCTGGTCTAATAACAATAATAATAATAATAACAAAAGAGTTGACATTTCTTGACTGTGCACTAGACGCCAGGCACCCTGTCAAACAATGCCATTCAGAAGTCCTTTGGCGTCACACTGGCCCTTTGAAAGGAAGCTCTTAAAGGTGTCCTGTGGGTGGGGAGCTCCAGCCGTCTCCCTCTTCTCACAGGGGATTCACAAACAGCACCCTTCGTCCTTCTGCCTTTCTCTTACTGGTTTGTAAATAGCAAAAGTCTCTTTCTTATGATGTTTTCCTTGTTCTTCTATTACCTGTGCTATTCTAATCCAGATGTTAGTAAGTCATCTGTCTGCAGCTTGGATTTGGCTTGCAGCCCTATCTCATTTGGCCTTCATTATATTAAAAACAAGCACACGCCTGAATTAGATGGCAACATTAAAAATTTAGGCAACCATATGAAAGCTGGATTTATGATTCATCATGAAAAATTATGACAATATGGCGTCCGCTTATGGATGTACCCGCACCACACTGCTTCCTTTAGACTGGGAATGACCTTTATTTTCTCTCCCCATTTCCTTTCTTCTTTCCCCACCTAATTACCAGACTCAGTGAGGTCCTTAGGATGGTTACTTCAATAAGATAGAAAAATAAATAATTCTTGGCACAGAGAAGAGATTCAGTAAATGAATGCTGAATTGACATTGGTGTCTTAAGAAATAGGCTTAGTTTAGTAAGAAAATATTTGCTATTTGAGAGGTGACTTGCTGTCCTGGTATTTTTGCACAGATGGGCATATTAGGCTTAATCTGTTATGCAGGGGAAGAAGGGGTTTGTCCCTTTAACTTGAAGACTTGAAGGTCTGTGGCCCATCAGAAGTTAAAAGATGACTTGTTTATACCTCTTCTCCTCCCCCTTCCTCCCCTCTCCTCCTCCTCCACTGAGGGTGGAACCCAGTCATGGGTGTAGAGGGTGTAGAGCTGGTGCTGATGCAGAGGCCTCTGTTGGGAGGAGAAGGTGGTGTGGGGTCATATATGTCTGTTTCCAAGACTGAGTTGCCTCTTTTGGGGAGTGAGCTGAGATATTGTGTGTGTGTGTGTGTGTGTGTGTGTGTGTGTGTGTGTGTGTTACTAGCGATTGAACCCAGAGGTCTTCTACCTGTGAGCTACAATTACCAGCACCCCCTTTTGAATTTATTTTTTTGAAACATGGTCTCAGTAGGTTGCTGAGAGTCACTAAGTTCCTGAGGCTGGCCTCCAACCTGTGATTCTCCTGTCTCAGCCTCCCAATTACTGGGATTATAGGTGTGAGCTGAGATCTTGAGTTAAGGAATATCAAAGTAAGACCATACCTATGTATTTGAGATAAAATGACTCACTCCATTAATTTGAGCAGGAACCTTCTAGAGGAACTTTGCACAAGTCAGAAGATGACATGTGTCTTGTATTCTGAATAAATCTTTGGTTCCACCTTCCCCTGGTTGTACTCTCTGTTAGGCTAGTAAGATGTGATGAGAATGGCCTCTAACCACACGATTTCAGACCTGGATTGATGATGCCACCATCATTTTTTCCTCACTCAAGACAACCTTTGTTTTTCTTATTAATGTTTGAAATGATCATCTTTTCTCCCTCTATTTCTCTGCTTGGACCTGATATTTAGGGGTTCCCAAAAAACACGTACACCTTATATCAGTAACTACCCGCCATGGGGGGACGTGAGGATGGTCATTATGACTTCATGCCATATTCTCAAGCATAAATCATTTTTGTTGAAATCCACTTATTTCAAAGGTTTTTTGCAAGATAGCACAATCAGTTGGCTTCATGGCTTTCAGAATTTATGAGTTAGTACCTGCTCAGTCTGGTGGAGGCATAGCATGCCAACTGGTAACTTTATAGGTTGGATATTTTTTTCTGTGATTGTTGCTTACAGAACAGATTGCATCAGACTTTTTCAGTACCTAGAAAATTATGCAGGAAGCTCAGGTTTACATTTTGTAATGATGTCTCACCGGGCATTAAATGCTAAGCCTGCTGCCCTGTAAACCTAGGCTTCGTGTGTGCGTGTGTGCGTGTGTGTGTGCGTGCGTGCATGCGTGCATGTGTGTGTATACTGGGGATTCAATTCAAGGGCGTTCTACCTCCAATCTGTATCCCCAGCTCCAGTTTTAAACAGTTTTGAAACAGGGTCTCACTAAGTTGCTAAGACTGGCCTCAAACCTGTGATATCCTCCTGTCTCAGCCTCCTGAGTACTGAGGTGTGCACCACCATGCCCTGCTCCCAGGATTGATTGATATTTTATTTTATTTTTTTGGTGCTGGGGATTTAATCCAGGGGCATTCTACATTCAAGCTACACCTCCAGCCCTATTTTATTTTGAAACAGGGTCCCGCTAGGTTGATGAGAGTCTCACTACTTGCTGAGGCTGTCCTCGAACCTGCCATCCTCCTGTCTCAGCCTCCCAAGTACTGGGATTACAAGTGTGCACCACCACACTAGGCCCCAGGATTCTTTAAAGGACAAGTATTAGCTCTTCAATTACTGGGTGTCGTGAATTTCCAAGATTTACCTAAATCATGATTTCCCTAAGTATATAGAGTTGAAAACACCAGAAAAAATATCTTAGTCCTTTTGTTTCTGTTGGGATTTCCTTTGGTGCCTGTGATCTGTGAAAATAGACCATGGACAGACACAGGGATGGGAAAGTCTGCTTCTCTGCACATCACTTTACTGTTAACAAAGTACCTTTCTATACTGTTTGATCCTCCTACCTATCCTGCAAGGGAGGCAGCAACATGCTTCAGTTACTTCTTCCAAGGAGACGTTTTTCCAGAAACACCAGAAGGATGTCAAGAAAAGGTTCCTCTTGGTTCTTGTTTCTGTGCATTCTGGGAATAAATAAAAGTGAAAGGAATTGTTTTTCTGACTCACTATAGTTTCAGAAATAGTGTTAGACATTTCTTATTTTGTGAAGTCTGTCCTTCACAGAGAAGACATTTCTGAATTATGTCCTTGGATTTTCTTGGGAGTTTCTTACTCACTGAGCAACATTTTTATATGTTACTTTGTTAAATTCAGTATTCATTCTCTGGACCTTAATTCTTTTTTTTTTTTTTATGGTACTGGAGATTAAACCCAGGGGCATTCTACCTCCAAGCTACAAACTACAACTCCAGCCCTTTTTTTTACCTTTTTATTTTGAAACAGGGTCTCTCTAGGTTGTGTCTCTTACTACACTGCTGAAGCTGTCCTTGAACCTGCAATCCTCCAGTCTTAGCCTTCCAAGTACTGGGATTAGAGATGTATGCCACCATGCCTGGCTCCTTAATTCTTTCTGTTAGAAGTCATTGGACTGGGTTTAATCCTAGGAATAAGAGTTATTTCTAATTGTGGATGAAAACTTTTACCATAATATTTTATTGTTATGTTGCACATTTTGCAAATAATTCACAAATCACTTTAAAGTCTTTGTACCTTGAATGCATTGTTGTTTGCTTCCTTGTTACATATTTTGGGTGCTGGTTTTGGCTTGGGCTTGAGGTACCCTAGTAAAAGCTCTGGAAACTGTATGTGGATATGTTTCTTTATCCTCCTGTGATAAACTCCAGGGCCAGGGCAGATAGATATCTTGTAATTTCCCTGTAGCCTACAGCCTCAAGAAAATGCTTCTTGGGCTAGTTAGAATAGTTTTTATTTTTTGGTAAGAGTAATATTTTAGTGGGGTGTGATGGTACACACCTATAATCCCAGTACTTGGGAGGCTGAGAAAGGGGGATTGCAGGTTTGAGGCTAGCCTCAGCAACTTAGCAAGGCCCTTAGCAACTTAGTGAGCCCCTGTTTCAAAATAAAAAATAAAATAGGACTGGGGGTATAGCTCAGAGGTAGAATGTCCCTGGGTTCAATCCCTAGTAAAACACACACACACACACACACACACACACACACACACACACCACACACGAGTCATACCTATTAATTGAAAGTTAATTGCTAAATTATAGATTCATAACCAACCAACATCCCAGAATAAGTGCTCCGCTGCACCCCTCCCTCCAGGGCCAGCAGTCTGAGTCTTTGCATTCTAGCCATTCCTGCTGGCTCCTGTTGGTTCTCACACATATCAGTGTCTGTGCCTTGGTTCCTGTTTTCCTTCTTAATATGTTGTAAGTGTCTTTCAAGGCCAGTCCCCAGCCATCTTAATGGAGACCTCCTTAACCCTTTAGTCAGAGGGATTGCCTCTGCCCACACTGAGTGCGTGTGTGTGTGTGTGTGTGTGTGTGTGTGTGTGTGTGTGTGAGAGAGAGAGAGAGAGAGAGAGAGAGAGAGAGAGAGAGAGGTTCTTTAGTAAATAATAGGTGTGTTTTAACTTCTCTGGGGGGTGACTTCTCCACTGGACTGCAAGCTCTCTGAAGGCAGGGACTTGGGTAGGTTTCCCCCGTACCCCTCACAGTAGCAGGATGGCTCCCTGCCATACCTGTGTGAATGGTGACAGCTTGGTTTGAACGGTCCCTCTAGGCTTTGAACAGCTTAGAGCTGTAGTTCTCAGACAGGGAGGGTAGTTAGTACCTTCTCCTTTATATCATTCTGTGCTAAAAGAAGCAAGAATTAACATTTTAGGAAAAGCCTTTGCAAACGGTGTGTGGGAAGGTACTTAGTGAGAAAAAGAAGTGAGAAAAAAAGACATTTGTGTGTGTGTGTGTGTGTGTGTGTGTGTGTGTGTGTTTGGTAGTGGGGATTGAACCCAGGGGCACTCTACCTCCAAGCTACACCCCCAGCCCTTTATTTTATTTTTTATTTACAGGGTCTCACTAAGTTGCTGAGGCTCACCTCAAATCTGTGATCCTCCTGTCTCAGCCTCCCAAGTACTGAGATTACAGGCGTGTGCCACCACACCTGGCAAGACAAAGGATTTTAAGTGATATAATTCATATATGCTTAGTGCTTGCCTCACACTTAGCGAGCTCACCAAATGGGAGCTATGTGATCACCCGGTGAAGGCTTAGTCGTGACCCTGGTCCTCTGGGCACACGTCTAGCATAAATAGAGCAGTGTCTGAGCTCAGAAGACTTTGCATAAGTCAGCCTGATGACTGTAAATCATTAGGGGAAATCACTGTATTTTGTGAACAGACATTTTATGGGTAGAAATTCTTTTTTTATTTCTTCAAGAGATATGATGGTTGTTTGAGAGTGTTCATGCTTACATGAATTTTATTTCTTTATTGCATGGAATTTACTTGCTCTTATAACTTAGAGTTTGTTAATGATTCCCAAGTCTTGCCTGGGCCTCTGAACTTTGACATCTGAACATGTTTCTTTGGTTTAGTCATTACTCAACAGATTTAGAAGCGGAATCTGTCAGGACAGTAATTTTTCATTGTAATTTAGTGAGTTTAGATGAACAAGGCCATCCCTGAAGGAACAGACCTGATTTCTAGGATCCTTCTGTTCCATATGCCCTCTGTTTGGGAGGTAACCTGTAAGTGAATGGTGGTACCTGGTCCTGGGGTGCAAAGGGATGAAAGACTTTTCTTAAGGACAGAGCAGCAGAGTTGGTGTCCTGCTAGCCTCCAGATAAGCAATCTAAATAAGGCTGTGCTGGCTTTTCCACTGGCAAACCCTTGTTTCTGCCTTTGAGTCCCCCTTGCCTGGCTCCTGTGTGACCATTGGACCAGCACCTCACGGGGAGCTTGGTAGAAATGTGTCATTTTCAGGCCCCACCCAAGTCCAGTGGCATAGCCTGTCAGCAAGGTCTCAGGGTGATTCCTGAGCTAGTTCAAGTTTGAGAAGTACTGTCCAGTCTAGGAATGCAGAAGGAGAGGCAGGTCTTAGAAGTGCTAGCATTTGAAAAAATGTGCTGCTTTTTATATTTACTTAAAAGCCAAACAACTCATTAATAAAATGGGATTTGGGTTTTTTTTTTCTGGGCTAAACTAGTATTTAAAGCTTTTTATTTAGAGAACTTCAAATATCTAAAGGTAGAGAAACTAGTATAATGAACCCCCATGTCCCTGCCATCTGGCTTCAGCACGTATCATTTCAGAGCTATGTTTTTTAACTCCTACCCCACTCTGGATTATTATAAAGCAAATCCAAGGCATATAATTTTTTCCCAAATCATTTTCCTTTTTAAACTAACTGTGGTAAAATACACATAGCATTAAATGTGCCCTTGTAACCATTTCTAAGCATACAGTTTAGCAATGTTAAGTATATTCACTTCTTTTTTGCCGTACTGGGGATTGAACCCAGGGGCATTTTATCTCTGAGCTACACCCCCAGCCCTATTTTTTATTCTTTATTTTGAAACAGGGTCTCACTAAGTTGCGGAGGGACTAAGTAGCTGAGGCTGGCCGTGGACCCAGATCCTCCGGTCTCAGTCTCCCAAGTACTGGGATTACAAGTGTGCACCACCACTCCTGGCTTATATTCACATTTTTGTGCAGTCAGTATTAAGAATTTTTCATCTTGTACAATTAAACTCTATACATATTAAGCAACATCATTTAATTTTTTAAATTTTTTGCAGTACTGGGGATTGAACCCTGTGGCGCTCTATCATGAGCTACATCCCCAACCCTTTATATTTTTTATTTTTTATTTTGAGACAGGGTTTCACTAAGTTGCACAGGCTGGCCTTGAACTTGTCATCTTCCTGCTTTAACCCCAGGGTAGCTGGGGTTATAGTTATGCACCATGGCACCAGGCTCTTTTTCTTTATTAATATAACCCTAGAACCATTATCACACCTCAAAAAAAGTATTAATTTATTGATAATCGATGTCTGGCTGATGTTCACATTTCCCAGATTGGAATTTAACTTCAAGAAACCAAGGCATTGAGTTCAGCATCTTCTGTGTAAGCTGGTGGCCCTGTGTGAACAGTGAAGAATCCAGAGACAGTGGTGGGAGTGAGGGCTTTTATTCTTTCCCTAATCTGCAGCTGGACAGGATTGTGTATGAAGCCTCTGTAATTTTCACTCAGTTTCTTTTATTTATTTATTTATTTATTTTTTTTTTTTTGCGGTACCGGGGATTGAACGCAGGGGCGTTCTACCTCCATGCTACGCCCCCGGTCCTATTTTTTATACTTTATTTTCAAACCGGGTCTCACGAAGTTGTGGAGGGCCTCACTAAGGAGAGAGAAAGACAGGGAGAGAGAGAGAGCGAGAGAGCTGAGGCTGGCTGCGAACCCAGATCCTCCGGTCTCCGCCTTCCAAAGTACTAGGATTACAAGCGTGCGCCACCACGTCCGGCTTCCACTCAGTTTCTAATTTCAGAAATCAGAGTTTTGAAGTAGCTTGGACTGTTGAATAAGAACTATGTCCGAGTTAGTCATTGCTTCTTAGAATTAGCCTAGGTATTTACTCCATCATTTCATGTTTAAGGATACTATGAAAGTTGAATTAAAATGGAATACCATACAGAGATAGAATTGTCTATCGTTACATTTCCAACATGTGTGAATTTCAAAACCACAAAGTTTAGAAAAGCATGTTGTAGAATGATTTGTACAACATGTCACCATCTTTTTGATGTTCAACACTAATAGCAATTATTTGTGAATACATACATGTAGTATAAGAATAAAACTGAGAATGATACCCACCATTTAAGGATAGTAATCGCCTCTCTAATGGCAGGAGAGAGGAATGGAATAACTGTGTCTGTGGATTTATATTCAGAAACTTGAAGGAAATGTAAAGTGTTAAGTGTTAAAGCTGATTGACGCATAAGTGGGGTATATATGGTATTATTTCTGTTGTTTGGAAGTACTACAGCGATGCTCACTGGTCAGTTTTATGTATGTATGTATGTACTTATGTATTTATGCTGGGGTTTAGACCCAGGGTCTCAAACATACTAAGCATGAACTTCACCCTGAGCCACACCTCGAACCACTTGTTTTGTTGCTGTTTTTGTCCTTTTTTTTTTTTGAAAAACGGAGTCAAGGTCAGTTTATGTGGAGATATTTTGTAAACTCAAGTCCTCAAAAATGTTAGTAAGTGTGATTTATTTATGCCTTCCTCTCACTGCAAAAATTTCAGACTGTACAAACATTATGAAAATGATTTAGCTGGTAGGGTTCTTGGTGGGATTAAAGGCTTACACAAAATAATTAACAGGAGCCATGCGTGAAGTGGGTGGGGTGTCCAAACTGTGAGCTAGTCTTCAGTTAATCCTCCTGTGCCCTGTTCTCCTTATCACTGTAGACTCAGGCAAAGTTCCAAAGAGTCCTAATGGTGGGCCAGGGCCAGTTTTGTTTGCATTGGAATTTATAGCTCTGTGGCTTCCAAGGAAGATTTGAATGGCAGCATCCCAGCTTGCTGTGGCCTTGTGCCCTTTAAAGCATCTTACACTCAGCCTTCACACTGCCTTGTCATTTGTTCCTGTCCTATCTCTGGACAGCTCTACAGCTGTGCCATCCCTGGCTGCTGGTGGTGTTTGAGAGATCACTGAGCAGGAGCTTCTTGGGGTTCCTTGGAGGGCGGTTGGGTACTTAATTACCTTTGCCTTTAGGAAGGCCTTCCTCACTCCACAGTCTTCCTGCTGTGCACACCGAGGGGACTGATCAGTGTTCTCATTATAATAATCCTTGCCTAGAGCGTGTGATAAAGGTCACACAGTTGATATTTATTCATGAGTATAGAACTGAAACCAATCATGGTAGATGTTCTTTCTGCCAATGGGAAGATCTAGGCTTTTAAACCCAAGTGCTTGTGCTGGGAGTGAGGAGTAGAAATACTGTTAATTAAACTACATTGACAAAAATAATCAAATGTGTCTTGCCGAGAGTGTAACTAATATGCTGTTTGTCCAGCATCAAGATCTCTTAGTTGTGGATGTCCTCTTGTTAGTAATGAAATGGGGCTTGCAATTGTAGTCACATCCAGTACCTGAAGACAGCCGCAAGGACTGCCTCTGGTCTAATCTAACCCTTGCCACTAAGATTTTATTTCCCTCACAGAACCAATCTTTGTCCCCTTCATCATATTTATTGCTCTTATCTCAACTCTCAAATATCTCTAATCTTCCAGAAACATATATAATTATCTTTTAAGGGTCTGAAGCGTGCCAGATGTAGCAGAAGAATTGCTTCCTGGCTCTTGCGTGACACTAAATCTTCTTGTATCAGGTTTTACCTCTTTGGAATAGGAATGATGCTCTGTCCTTTCCTATCTGTGAGTGATTTGTGGATTTGTCCTCTCATTCAGATGTTCATTAGCTCCTTACTGAGCTCCTCATATGTGTAGGCTGGTATGGTGGATGCTGGAGGAAGGCAGAGTCAGGGGTCGAGGGCAATGTGTACACACACTTGCTGAGAGCAAGAGTCTCAATGCAACTTCAGAATTATTGTTTGGCTTTCGTCAGGACAGGGCAACATACCCACGCACCTCTACTCACCACAACCCCCAACACTGCTGTAGTTGCTTTAACTCTAACAATTGCATATACTTAAAAGGGAGTGAGGATTACTGCAAAATCAAAGAAAGACTTGGTGTGGTTGGTATAGAAGTCCAGAAATGGTTGATTTTGCATGGAAGAAGAGATATTTCTGGAAGAAAGTCCGGTCCGAAGAGTTCCCAGGTGGGGAAACTCAACTCAAGACCAGCAGGATCCTTGACATGTGATGGAAAAGAATTTCAGCATGTATCAATCGAGGAACAGAGATTTATTTAGCAAAGCAAGTAATACACATTCAAGGGAGAATGCAGGCCATCTCAAGAGAGAGGCCTCAGCCAGGCATGGTGGCACATGCCAGTAATCCTACTACTTAGGAGGCTGAGACAGGAGGATTACAGGTTCGATGCCAGCACTCAACCACTTAGCAAGACCCTCAGCAACTTAGCAAGACCCTGTTTCAAAATTAAAAAATAAAAATATTAGCCGGGCACGCTTAGTGGCGCATGCTTGTAATCCTAGTACTTGGGAGGCTGAGACCAGAGGATCCAGGTTTGCCACCAGCCTCAGCTACTTAGTGAGGCCCTCCGCAACTTTGTGAGACCCTGTTTCAAATTAAAGAATAAAAAAATAGGGCTTGGGGTGTAGCTCGGAGGTAGAATGCCCCTGGGTTAAATCCCCAGTACCGCAAAATAAATAAATAAATAAATAAATTAATTAATTAAAAAGAAAAGGGCTAGGGGCATAGCTCAGAGGTGGGATATCCCTCCTGTAGGTTCAATCCCCATCACCAAAAGCAAAACAAAACAAAACAACAACAATAAGAGAGAGAGAGATCTTTGGGGATAAAGTGAGGCATACATATTCAAGGGAGAATGTGGAACATCTCCAGAGTGAGACGTGTGTTTTGGGGTTTCCCGGCTCCTCTTAAAGGAAAGTTGGTGAAGGGTGGGTATGGGAAGGTATGTGATGGTGGCATCTGTCTGGTGATCACTAGATGGTTTATGGTGATTCACTTATCTTCCAGATCTTTGACATGGTCTCCTTTCTCTGTCCAATAGAACATGCTGGTGGAAAGTCCTTTAAATTATAAGTTTCTCAAGCTATCCTCTGTCTGTCTTGCTTAAGCTCCTTATCTGGTGGATTAACTAATAGTACACAAGATAATTATAGTGTTTGGTTAACTTTAACATTTATAGATTTCCAAGGAAATTGGGAATGGTAGGAATGGGAGAGAGACTGGCCTTAGGGAGTAACAGGACTGGAAAATATGCAGAAATTTTGAATTAAAATTTTATTTCCTTCTCCTTCTTTTATGTCTCCTTCCTACCTATTTCTTTTATTTCTTCTACCTCAGGTTTAGAATATTAACAATAGCAACAAAAATGCAAAATTAAAATTAGCTTTTTGGTTTTGCTTTTGTTTTTATTTTGAGGTAGGTCTTGTTATATTGCCCAGACTTGCCCCAAACTCCTGAACTTGAGCAATTCTCCTGCCTGGACTCCCAAGTACCTGGGACTGCAGGTATGCACCACCACACTTGGCTTTTAAGAAATGCAGTTTTAACATCACCGCATAGACAGCACACTCTGATTTTGAAAGGCGAGGGGATATTTCATCTGATACATTCCAAGGTTTTCACATGTGTGAACATATATCCTTGTGAATCTAAGTGGTTTTGACTCCCGTCCAGCTCCTTCCCCACCACGTGAGTCTCACATGTCCAGAGACAACGTTAGAAACAGACCAAGCCTGAGAGGGTTGTGATATTTCATCTAGATCTGATAGTGGTTTTCAGGCAGCAGCCCCACCATTAATAAAACTGATTTCCCCCCCTGTTTTTAGCAAGTAAAAGACTCCCCTGTCTCCTGCAGTGAGATGCCTCTAAAGGGGAACAGAGAAAGCCAGGAGGGCGGTGAGCTCTCTCAAGTCAGGGAGCTTATAATAATCATATAACTGCAGAGCTGGAAGCTGGCATTCAGGGGGGACTGACTCTCCTGGTATTACAAAGGCATTCCTGGGTTTGGAAATTCCTTCTGCTGACCCCACTGAACTGCAGCAGAGATACAACTATTGTCTAGTGTCTCGAAAACTAAGTACCTTCCAGTGGACCACTTCCTGTTCCTTTCTTTTAAGGCGTGGTCAAGGATGTGTATTCTCCACACTAAGCTGAAAGCTATCTTTTTAATTCCCTGCCTTTAAGTAGCTCTTTATATCTATCCCCAACACTGCTTTTTCCAATCTAAAGTATGTGTTTATGTATGTGTCTTACTCTTATGGTAGGCTACAAACTAGATTTTCTCTTTTTGTATTTCTCTTGCCAATGAATATTTTTTTAAAGTTACAAACATGACTCTCATACAAATATAAAGTGAGCACATGGCAAAGATTTATTTAACTCATTAACGAGGAAACCAGTAGGAAGTAAAAGCGGATTCAAAGAGTATTTGAGGAAATGTATAGTTACAGAGACTGGAATAACTATTGCGATCCATATTGGAATAAGATTGCTAGGTTAGATACAAAACTGGTTAATGTCTTGCAGGGCAATAAAGATAACATTTGGGTCTCTTATTTCTACCAGCCAGAGAAATCACATACATCTATAATGGATATAGATCTCGAAGTTAACATGTAACTTTACAAAGTCTGAACTCTAATGAATGGCAAATAGCAAGTCACACAGGTGCATCTCCTAGAGAATCGAAAACCTGTTGGGTGTAGCTCCTCCATAACGCTCCAGTGTGGCCTTGAAAGGAGGTAGGTTCTGCCTTTCTTTTGACTTATCTCCAAGTGCTGCATGTTTTCTAAGATCCTTTGTGTCCTTATATTCTGCCTGGGAGCACATGCATTCATTCATTTCCTCACTTTAATAGTGATCGTATACAAGCTTGTGCCATGCAGTAGGGTGGGCACTAGAGATATATACCAGTGTGGCAGAGGGTCCTTGTTCTTGGAGTTCAGAGGCTGCTGCTCCTTTAACATCCTACAAGGGAGACGGCTAAGCAAGGGTTCTCTTCAGGGGAAACAGGGGCAATCATCTTTTTTGGCTTACAGTCTCTCTGTATCCCAGAACTTCTAAGGCTAAGATAAAAAGCAAACATAGAGAATGACCACCAGAACCCAGTACTTTTGGGACAAAAACAGACAAGCACCAATGCCACTTCTCTGTGTTCCTGTGGCATCTGTAGTTCTTTGGTGATGAGGTTTCACAGGACTGTTTGCCATCTGGCTTGGTGGGCTCCTACTGGTCAGTGCTGTCAGAGTCTCCCGTTTGCCTCCACGGCTCTTATTTCTGGTTTGATCAGTTTGCAACGTAAGCTTCAGCAGCTTATATGACAGAAACCTGCCAGGAGTCTCTTTTTCCCAGAAAGGTTTTGGTAATGGCAGAAAGCTAAACTTTATCACTGTTAGTATAGTTTTCTATAGCAAATGTATATGCTTATTTAGGGTATTTTGTGTACTTATTAGTTATGTTTAATTTCTCATTTCAAACAGTAATAATGGAGGTGGTGGCCAACATCTGTCTAAGAACTATAGAGCATTGAGCTGGAAGGGACCTTAGTGATCTTCTAGTTCTTGCCACTTCCAGCTAACATGTGGGGAAACTGAGGTACAGTGCAACCAATGATGAGTCTTTGTTCCCATAGTAAGTCACTGGATCTAAGACCTTTATCTAGTCTTCGGTTTTTTTTTCCCCCTCTATAATGGTGATTCTTTCCTGGATCTATGACTAAGATACAGAAGTCCTCCAGAGAGGAAGAGAGGACGAAGGATGCTTTTGGTTTGTGTTTACATCTTCATATGTGTCTGTTTACAAAGATAGATATTGTGTGTGTGTGTGTGTGTGTGTGTGTGTGTGTTGTGTGTATGTGTGTGTGTCTCTCACACACACAACACACACACACTGGGGATTGAACCCAGGGGCTCTGTACCACTAAGCTACATACCCATCCCTTTTTATTTTTTATTTTGAGGCACTTTGACTAAGTTGGTCAGGCTGGCCTCAAACTTGTGATCCTGAATAGCTGGGATTACAAGTGTGAATCACCTGAGATAGATTCTTACTACAAAATGCAAATAATTATTAGCTGGGCATAGTGGCACACACTTGTAATTCCAGTACTTGGAAGGCCGAGACAGGAGGATCACAGGTTCGCTGCCAGCCCAGTTTTATTTTGAAACCCTGTTTCAAAATAAAGAATAAAAATAGGACTGGGGGTGTAGCTCAGAGATAAAATGCCCCTGGGTACAATCCCCATTACTACAAAAAAAAAAAAAAAGCAAGCTATTAAGAAGAAAGCAAAGTCTTCTGAAATTATAGCACTTAGAGATAATTACAATGAACATTTCCAGGGATGTTCTTCCAGACAGTTCTCCATGTAGATATGGATATATGCATCTGTATCTATATTTGCACATGCATTATATTTATCTTCATAATTTTCAGTAAATGAGAAGAGCTGGATTTCCTTGCAATTGATTTTTCTTTAATCTGAAAAATGATTAAGTACAAATGGAAATTATTTTCTTCTTTGTGTTTTACTCATATTAGAATATTCCTAGTAACATGACTTAAACTTTTAAGCATTTTAAGCTTAATCATAAATATAAAGACAGGTTTTGGAACTGCAGAGATGTGCCACCAAGGTTCTCTTTGAGGGCGGCTCGCTGACAGTTGCAGGTGGCACTCTGCTGACAGTCTCCTGCTGGCTGTCAGATCTAGGAGGGCGAGCTGCAGAGAGCTGCTTGCCCTGGGCCATGCCCTTCCTGGGGGACCCGTCTCTAGAGGCATCTGGTGACAGACCAGGTTGAGGGAGGAGTGCTCAAGGTAGCAGCATACCCCACTGGGCTTCATTGGCTCCCTCCTCGTCCTCCTCCTCCTCCCTTTACCTGGGTTGATCCCCTAATAAAACATTTTAAAGCCCAATTCTGCCTCGGCCTCTGCTTCTGAAGATCCCAGCCTGCAGCAGTGCATGTTGTTGTTTTTGTTTGTGCAACAGCTCAGTAGCTATTTTGGACAGGAATTCCTCCTTGAAGTCCCTCTTGCTGGTGAAGGCCTCAGGGCTAGTGGAATCCTGGGGCACTCAGGGTCCCCTAATCCATTGCTCTTCTCCAGTGAACTCATTCTCTATGCCCAGTCAGAGGTTTGGCATTTGAAGAATTTCGCCTTGGGCCAGGTGCCAAAGCTGACTGTTTAGTGGTTTTAAGGGAAAGTTTAAAAGGCTTTCTTGCCATGGGTATTTTTTCGCAATGAAAACCCATTTTAATTGTTTATGACATTAATCAAAGATTTATTTGCTTTGGGAGAAATTTCTCTGGAACATTGAAAGCTCCTGCCCGAGAGTAGTTGATTAAGCATTTCTTTTCTCCCTCCCTCCCTCCCTCCCTCCCTCCCTCCCTCTCTCCCTCCCTCTCTCTCTCTCTCTCTCTCTCTCTTTCTTTCCTCTTTTTTCTGTTTTGCTTCCAACAGGTACTCCTTCCTTGCTTCTCTCTGCTTCCAACCTGCCACGTGATGAATACGATCTTCTCTGAGATCCTCCACTGGCACAGCTTCTTGATCACTTCTTAATTTCCAGCAGAAATTAGTCTCACTAATGTGCTAGAAAGGGACTTGGAGGTGGGGGAGTGCAGGCAGCCGTGAATGGCTTTAGAGGCCTCATAGCACTTGCTCCTGGCACATGCTCAGTGCTGTGTCATGTTGGCTGATACTGGGAGCATCGTGACCATCCCTTCTCATGTAGGGAGGCCTCTGCTTCAAGGCTGTTTGTGTCACCCAGCTTGAGTGTTGGTGGAATCTGGCATAAAGAAAGCCACGACATTCAAAAGCCTTGCTTGCTTAATAGATGTTTTTTGAAGCTATGTAAAAAAAAAAAGTTTTTCATGAAAGGCCAGAAGATTCTGCTGAATTAGGCTTTATTCTCTAGAAGGTAATAGACAAAGGCTCGATACCAAAGAAATTGTGAAGGTTTTCATTTCTTGTCCAATTTTCTCTGTAGGGGGAGAAAGGTCTATAAAGGCGCTCATCTGTGTCCACTTTTTAAATGACAGTCCTGCCACCGAATTTGCCTGGGGGAAGAGGACTCATAAGAGATAACACACTACAGAGTCAGAAAGCCTTTCAAGGTCATTTAAGTCATTGTCTTCACTATCGTCATTTTGGGTGTTGGGAGGTGGGAAGAAGAGAAATTTTTTAGGGGCATTTTGAGGGGTAATTTCCACCTTGTTCATGTTTTCACCACCATCATGCTGCCTCTTAGTGTTTTTTCTGCTTTTGTTTTTGTTTTTCATCAATAGGTTGGTATGAAATGGAGGGTGATAGTCAGCTTTTTATTAATGGGACAAAATTCCTGAGATACTCGACATATAAGGAGAAAAAGTTTATTTTGGCTCACAGTTTCAGAGGTCAGTCCATGGCCCTGTTGCTTCAGTCCTGTGGTGGCCCAATATATCATAGTGGGAGCAGATGGGGGAGGTGGCCTGTTCACCTCATGGCAGATGAGAAACAAAGAGAGACAGGAAAGGGTCAGGGTCTTGATACCCCTTTAAGGGCATGCCCCCAGTGACCTGACTTCCTTCCACTGGGCTACACCACCTCAGGGTTCCACAACCTCCCAGCAGCGCCTTAAGCTGGTGACCAAACCTTAGACACATGAGCTTTGGGGGACATTTCATATCCAAACTGTAGCAGGAGGTAATGATTTATTTGGGAACTCCAAATTCCCAACAACTTGTGTCTTTGGCTCTTTTAAGTTTTGTCAACCAAAAATGTCTATCAGAATTTAGACATGGCAACTTCTGGAGAGAAAGATGTGTACAACACGTGCATCAGTCTGGAATACCTGTTTGTGAGTTCACCAGGCTCTCAGTGGCTGTGATGTTGCTCAACTATGGCCGATTCTTCTTAATAAAGACGTATCATAGGCGTATGAGAGAGATTTCATGAGCAAACATTTGAGTTAATTACAGATAAGTGTTGTATGTGTTAATGTACACACACACACACACACACACACAGTGTCTAACTACAGTTACACAGTGTGTATTACAGCAATATAGACGAGCAGCACAGTTGGGAGGGTCTCTGTATCAAGCCTGTGGGAAGACAGTGCGATAGTCACTGTAGTGTCACTGATCCAGTGACCAGGGAAGCCTTCATGGATGGGCTGATTCTTGAGATGGGCCAAGCTCAGGGTAGAGAATTGGGAATGGCATGAACAAAGTTTCAGATATTATGAAAGCATATGCATGACCTATGTGGTGCAGGGGGACTAGTTTTACATGGTTCTGATCATTCCGAATGATTATCAGATTTCATTACCTTGAAAGTTTTATTCAGGATTTTTTTTAAAAAAAATTATGACCTAGATAGCTATCGATGTTCTTTTAAAGGTGAATTTAGAGTCATCTGGAATGATTTAAGAGTAATCAGGTTGAATACAATATAATAAATATGATCATCTTTGGGAATTCATTCTACTAAGTTAGAAAATGAAGAAAATATACATATCTAGCCAAAGCCTTTGTGGAATCCTTGGGGTCCCAGCTAACACAAATCCTGCTGTTCTATGGGGTCTTTTTTTTTCTTAGACTTTTTCTTCTTTTTTTATGTTAATTTATTGGTGCATTGTAATTATACATTTTGATATATGTCAGGGTATCAACATAATAAAATCATGCTTTTCATCCTTCTCTCCCTCCTTTTCTTTCATTCATCCATAAACATGTACTAATCACTCACTGTGGGCAGTTGTTATTCTAAATCCTGGAAATAGAAGATAAGCAACCCTGTGCCCTCAATTCTTACTCAGAAAACAGGCTATTAAGATTCTGAGTAATAAATATCAGGTGCTGGCCAGGTGCAGTAGCACACACCTGTAATCCCAGTGCTTGGGAGATTGAGACAGGAGGATTGCAGGTTTGAGGCCAGTCTCAGCAACTTAATGAGACCCTCAGCAATTTAGGGAGACCCAGTTTCAAAATAAAAAGTAAAATAGGGCTGGGGTGTAGCTCACAAGTAGAATGTCCTTGAGTTCAATCCCCAGCACCAAATAAATAAAATATACATACATACTGTATTGGCCAGGGTTCACTAGACTAACAGAATTCACAGAATGAGTATATGGAAAAAGGGATTTATCAGATCAGCTTACAGTTTGAAGCAATGTAGTCCTGAGTTCTGACTGAATGTGGAGAGTCAGAGGAACCAGTAGCTGGTCGAGCAGTCTAAGAGCTGGAGTCTTAGGATCGGAGTAACCACTAATTCAGTCCCAGTCCAAGATGTGAAGATCAGGAAGCTCTTCGGAGAAACGATGGTGAAGTTTCAGTTTGAAGGGCTGGAGGCCGATGATCTCGGACGAGAGCAGAAGATTAAGAAGCTCTTCAGAGAAACAGCGAAGTTGGAGGCCGACGATCTCAGACAAGAGCAGATGCATTTTCTTCCGAGAGAGTCACGCATCCCTCTATGCGGTTTTCTCCTTCTTTTATCTAAGTCCTGCACCTATCAGAACCCTGCTGCCTACATTTAGGGGGAGACTTTCTGTTTAATCTGCTGTTTCATAAACCAATTGTCTCATTGACACACCCAAAGTCACATGATCTTGGGTGTGTCATGATCCTGTCAAGTTGACACATTAGATTAGCTGTCACACATACATAGATACATACATACATACATACATACTAAACATCAAGTACTATGAGAGCATTTAGTAGGAGTACCTGGCTCACTTTCAGGTCTCTAAGGAAGGTTTTAGAGAAAGCTAGAGATTAACGGATCAGAGGTAGAAAGCATCCAGACCAAGAAAGGAGAGAGAACGAAAGGGCATTCTGACTTCATGTTCCAAGGCCATGAGCCCAAGGCATGCTGGCCGGCCCCTGGGGAACCACACCTGGCTTAGCTGTATTAGACAATGTAGTGAATGGGAAAGTGGTAAGAAGTGAGACACAGAGGAAGCAGCGGCTGGGTAATCAAGAGCCTTGTGCACCAACTTTGGGATATGGTGCATGATCCTGAGCAGTGTCTGTTGAAGGGTTTGGGCTAAGGAGTGACATGCTCTTTAGGAAGACCACTGTGGCCATAGTGTTGAGAAATGTGGATACACTCCACAAGAAAGGCAGGAGCGTGTTACAGTAGTCTAGGAGAGAAATGATAGGGAGCCAGCACTGAAGTAAGAGCAGCAATTATGGAGAAAACTGAGCAGATCCAGGAGATAATTAGAAGACAAAATTGAGCAGAGTTGGTGTTTTGATGTGGTAAAAGGAGAGGCAGAAATCCAAGATGACCACCAAGTTTCTGTCTTGAGCACCAGAAAGGGTGGTGGAGCCATTCTCAGAAAAAGCATGTAGAGAGCAGGGGGGCAAGTCTCAGGATGAGAGAGTTTGGTATTGGTCCTGTTGAGTTGGCAGTGCCTGGGGGGCGCCCAAGGAATGATATTGACATTCTGTCTTTGTCATCGGGTATCCTCCCACTAGAGGCAGTGAGCGTAGCACACCAGAACTGTCAGGGCTTGTGCTCTGTTAAGGAACTTCTCATTTTACACAAGAGGGAAAAGGAGTACAGAGAGATGAAACAACTTGCTTAGGGTCACACATCGACTTATAGGTTGAGCTGGAACTAGGACCTAAGACACCAGCATGTGTCTAGGAGTGTTTTGACTCCTATCATTGGTCTAGTGGCCTCTGAGAAACATTTAGAAATAAATCTATGTAGCCACATCGTCCTCTGATTAGGAAGAATTGCTGACAGTGAAAAATCTGGACCATAAATCCACGTGGGGACTATGCCCCATTTGCATCTCATTTAATTCCATCTGCCCTGTTTTAACATGATTATGGCAACTTTGTTAGGCAAGTGGTTGCTTAACACAGTGGAAAGTCTTAATTATTCTTTAATAGCTATGTACAGAGGGAAAGTCAACTTTAATGTTTAATCATTTGGTTGTCTCTTGAAAAAGTGTATTTTAGTATTCCATTTGTGTTTCCATAAAACATATAAATGCATATTTGTTACATTTCCATTTTCATTCCAGATTTCAGTGTCGCAAAATATTTTCTTTTTAAGTATTATTGCTATGTAAACATAGCAAATTTAATGAAAAATTAAAATTTAAAAACCCACCCACAGTCTTTCCATAACAACAACAACAACAAAAATCAAGCTTTATGTACTTAACAGTTTTTTTCTCTACATATCCATATGGTAATCCTAATTTACATTTCCTTTTCTAACTTTTTTCTTGCATCATATATTTTACCATATTGTCCATCCATCTGTCCGTCCGTCCGTCCATCCATCCATCCAACCATCCAACCATTCAAGAAACATCTGAGTATCTTCTAAATGCCAGGTGCTCTGCAGGGTCCTAAGGTTTATAGTAGTGTCACTCCTCATGAAGTTGACATTTGGAGAGTAGGGGAATGGCTGCTTGGGTAACACATTAAGTAGATAACAAGTCTAATAGTAAAAATAACATTGCCATGAAGGCAATAAACATGGCCCATCATGTCCTTTCATATTGTAAAAGGAACATGGCTGCTTTCTTGTTAAACATTGCATCAGTCAGGATCTTGGTAGGAAACAGGCAGTGTGCCCACTAAGGATAGATGGAGGAGGCTTTTGCACCAGGAAGGTTTACAGAGGTGTTGCCACCGTGCAAGGAAACACCAGCATGGTGCCTCCCCGGTGCTAATGGCTGTCCAGCACCCCTCTGCCTCACAGATCAGGGGTGGGAGAGGTTTTTCAAGCTCTGAAGGACATAATTTGAACACACTGAAAGGTTAGTTGGGGGAAACAACCATGTCAAGTGACCCTGAAGAGGAGAATAAATGCCCCAAACTTCTGTTCTTCTCTTCCTCTGATTTTTCTCTGACTTTCTGCTGGGCTCCTCACTGGCTAGACCCTACCAGAAGACAGCCAGCAAGAGAGTCTTGGGATTATGATCCATAAAGGTCAGCTCTCTAGGGTAAGGTGTGTGGGGAGTAGATGCAGAGGGACAAGCAGAGGCTGTCTAGCACAGACAGTCCATATAAGGTTGTTTTAAGAGTGTTTTGACAGACAGCTTTTCCATATGGAATAATAAAGCAAGCAGTACGAATAGAGGTCTGAAATTAGTGGCTGGGATTGAGTGGGATAGTTGTTTGGGTAAATTTTGAGGTTTAAGGATGCGTTTTGCTTATTCTTAAACATAAGCCATTGTGAAGTTTCATTAGTGCCTCAGCCTGTGCTTTATAGGGAGCCCCAGACAGTATTAGTGGGAGGGCTTTGGGAGTGGACCTCAAGTCTAGCTCTGACTCTGACTCATTTCTTTAGTTATTCAAACACTTTTTTTCCTTATTTTTCTTGAGGTACAACTCCTGTTTTGTAAGGGACAAAATTTTTGCATACAGCTCAGTAAATTTTTATAGAGTATACATGTGTGTAATACCATCTAGATCTACATATAGAAATTTCCAGTACTCCAAGAACGTCCTTTGAGCCCCTTCCCATTCACTCCTTCTTGCATCCTGACTAAGTGCTATGGGAACTTTTATTGGTATCAGTGCATTTTGTCTGTCTGGATCTTCATATAAATTGAATTGTATAGCTAGGTGTAGGGGCACACGCTTTTAATCCCAGTACTTGGGAGGCTGAGACCGGATGATCCGGGTTCGCGGTCAGCCTCAGCTACTTAGTGAGGCCCTCCACAACTCAGTGAAACCTTGTTTCAAAATAAAGAATAAAAAATAGGGCTGGGGGTGTAGCTTGGAGGTAGAATGCCCATGGGTTCCATTCCTGGTACTGCAAAATAAATAAATAAATAAATAAATAATATTAAATAAATTGAATTGTATTATAAGTATATGTATGTATATGTGTGTGTGTGTGTGTGTGTGTGTGTGTGTGTGTGTGTGTGTGTGTATCTGGCTCCTTTCCTTCATCATTATGTCTGTGAAATTTCTTCATGTTGTTTGCATATAGCAACAGATCATTCTTTTTATTTGCTAGTGTTTCCATAGAGGAATTCCTTCCTGTAATTTCTTGGGAAGTTTGTTTCTCTGAATCTCAGGGTTTAGGAAGGAATAGCATGCCCAGACATCATCAGTGCGAGGGCTCTCGGGCTGGACCTGGAGTCTAGATCTGGCTCTCATTCAGTCATTTGTTCAGATGTTCTTACAACAGATATTTTTTCCCCACTACTCTAGGTGTGTCTGTCCCACTTCCTGAAAACCTCAATTTTAATCTTCTTCCACTCTGAAAGACCCCCTCTTGCTCTCCATTGTATGTTAGTGGGTTCCCTCCAACCAATCCTGTCTGTACATTGAGTGCCAAGTCTTAATTCTCACAAGAGAATTGTAGTATTTTCCCATTTGCACTTAACACACTTGGCCTACCCAGCAGTAGAGTTTGGCAGCACAGTGCACAGTAGAGTACTGGTTGCTCAGCCTGTGGTCTATGGTTTCACTGGGAGCTGCTGCTGCTGCTGCGTCCTCCCACATCTCCAGACAGTGTAATCCTGCATTTTGCCAGCCTGGAGAAAGACCAGAAATTCAGAACTCAAAGTATTGTTGCTACTGAATGTGTATTGCTTTCATACCCATGGTAAAGTTGAAAAACCATTAAGTTGAACCATTGTAAGTCAGGGACCATTTGTATTTGCCTTAAGATACAGATCTTTATAAATAATATACATCATAATTTAAAAAAATGTACTCAACAGCTTTTTTTAGATATTCTAATAATGAGTAGAGTATAAAGACTTATTTTTCCATTTTCTTAATTCTCGATTCCAAAGATCAACATTTCTCAGGAATTTGGAAACACTATTGCTATGTAGTAGTTTATATAAAAATATGCATTTTTTCCCTCCATTCTGTTTTTTGTGGGGACATGCTAAGTGCATGCTTTACCACTGAGCTATACTCCCCACCCTCCATTCTATTGTTGCTAGACCATTCAGGGGTTTCAGGGGTTTCAGATTGGGGCTAGTATGAATAATGCTTTTCGAGACATTGTGGTACCTATCTTTTGGTAGACACAACTATTCACTTCTATTGGGAATCAAAACAATTTTTGAATTGCCGTCAGTGTGTTAGGCAGGCAGAGTCCTCAGTGCTGCAGAGAGGGGAGTACTTACTAAGGGAGTCTAATGCCTCCAGGGAGGACACCCAGAGACTGGGACAGCAGGTCCCAGGCAGTGCAGGAGGGGCTACAGGAAGGGCACAGAGGAGGCCCCTGGCTTCTCCAGCTGTGAAATGGCTGAGTAGTGGCAGTGGGAAGGGAGGGGAGGGAGGGAACAATTGTGTTGAACTCAGTTCCTCAGGGAGAGCTTTGCAGTTTGGGGGCTGGGGCTGGATATATTGATGGGGGGCAGGGACATGGAGGCCTCCTGAGAGTGGTTATTTCTGGCCCCAAGAAGCTTCTTCCCCTGTACCCACGATCATAAATCCTACCATTCTCTCTTGCGGGCTATCACATGATAATATTGGGACGTTTCCAGGGACTTGGCCAGCCACTGAGTTGTCTCATTCTAGCAGTTCCAGTGTCTGAAGCTACACACTTGAGTATTAACCATTACTCATGTCTGATGGAAGCATACCAGGGGAGATTGTGTATGCAGTGGCCTTTCTACTGGAGCTATTGGAAGATGGGTGGGGTGAGGGTTTCATGCTGGGGAATGGGGGGCTCACAAGCACTCCCCGTGTCCATTGGTATACAGAATAAGGGGTATGGGGTCAGCTTTCTGGGTTGCTTGCCTGGGGCGTGTCTTCTAAACCTGTGGATCTTACTTCTGGTGCTTGGCTGAGCTTCGTCAGGTTAGGATCTGCTGAGCTTTAGCTGCTGGAGCTGACGAGTCACTTACCTGAGCCTCACAAGGGAAGCGGGAACCGAGGTCGGAATCCAATGGCATCATTACTGGTTGTGAGTTTGAGGGTGTGGGTATCTTTATGTCTTTGAATGAATGAAACTTTGGCTGCAGTCTGTATTTTTTTAAAGACATAGGGCAGGGTCTTTACTGCTATTAAGTTATCCATTTATCCGTTGTTCTCTTTTGTTCTCCTGCTGGGGGACGGGCTTACACAGAGATGAGCCCAGAGAGACCCTGGAAGCTGATTCTGCTCCTTGACTTTACCCGTGCCCTTGCGAGGTACTGCCCGCCCTTGTAGTGATCCTTTCTCTGGGTGTTGGAATGTCCAGCCACAAAGTCAGAGCCCTGCAGCCTTTGATCCCCACACCTGGGGGCAAGGGCAGGAAGGCGAAGGGGAGCTCCCTTGAGCTTCTGCTACTGTGGCTTGTCTCTCTTTAACCTTTATATATATAAACTGCCTCAAATTGTTTTTAGAAACAGGTGGGGGTTTTACCTAGCAAACGAGTAAATTTCCCTTTATCCGAATCCAAACAGCCAGCAAGCCAAGCAAGGATTATTTCCACTCCTCAGTTTTATGAGAGATAAACTCAGATCATAATTGTTAAAAAGAAAGAACAAAATGTTTGGAATATGTCACAAGATTAGGTCAGCTTTGGCTCAGTCTATCATACCGATCAATGTCGTTGTATTTCAGCACTATATAACATCTCTATTTAGCACCCAAGGGACTTTCTAGTTAGTAGAGTACCTTTTGAAGTATCCAGGAAGGTCTAAACAATTGCTCTCCCTACAAATAGTTTTGTCCCCACCATGTCAGTCCTCTGCTGTCATGGCTCCCATTATCATTAACTTAATCATCCATATTAACCAGTCTTTAAGAACCATCTGGCCTCTACCCACCTTCCCGACCGACCTCACCTTCTGCCTCCACCCTCATTCTCTCTGCTCTGGGTCCCCTTGTGGGCCTTTAGCCTGATTTGTCTTCAGACCTTGGAACATCCTCCTTCCTCCCTCTCCCAATCCTTATTCTTCAGGTCTTCGTCCCTGACCTCAGGCGAGGCCGAGGTTTTCTCTTTTACTCCCCTGTCTGTACTTCTGATACCTATTTGTTATTATTCATCATAGAAGGTGATCCCCAAGAGGACACGCTCTGTGTTGTTTTTGTTAATTGTGTCCTTGGCTTCCTGCTCCATGCTGGGCAAACAGCATATGCTCAGGAGAGACTTGCTGAAAAACTGAAAGATGTGTTTTATAGTACTCAAGTTTTCTGACAGGAATCCTTATTTAGTAGGTGCCACCAACTGCTTAGATAACCATCATTTCTGACAAGTTAGTATCCTTCCTTTTCTAACAAGCCTGGGTACATTCAACTGGGAAGTATTTCTAACTTTTCGTGCTAGGTGACTGTCAGCATGGGTGGGGTGGGTGGAAGGGATGTGTGTGTAGAAATGATGGACTCAGCCCCTGCCTTCACAGATGTGCTCACCTTTCATGTGATTGTGAGAGTTTCAGATCATTGTGTGTCTAAGCAGCCCTGGGCTGAGAGCACCAGTATATTTGGTTGTGTAATTGGTTGTATAATTCATTTCATGATGATGCTTATGATCCTTCTTCAACTAGCCTTTCTGATAAATCTCGGGACCTTTGCTCCACTCTTAAGATCACCCGTCCAAGTATTATGGATATACAATTTACTTTCCTCTGGGAATTGCTCTGCGTGGCTGCAATATAATGTGAAGGCTGCAGCTTCCCTGTTTCCTGCCGTTTGGATTCCTTTCCTAGCTCAGTTCAGTAGGTCGTAGACAGTGCTGATGGCTGGCCAGAGTGGTGTTTTTCATTACTGATAACGTCAGCAGTGCGTGTGTTGCTTTGGCCTGTGCAGGCTGGAATAGGCTCCTGGATGGCATCTGGTGCAGACACCCTTCCTTCCTGTGGACCTGGCTGTAGCCCTGAGTGCAAGGTGGGGTCAAGTGGCTGTTTGGGGTGTTTTGGGGGGGTGGGGAGGGTTGCAGAGCAGAAAGACTGATAAAAGTGTGGGGTAATTGGCAATCACCGCTGCATGTACATATGTATGTATTTCAGTGCTGGGGATCACACCCAGGGCTTTGTGCATGCTAGGCATGCACTCTATGACTGAGCCAATTATTCATCCAAATACTGATTCTCTCAGCCCAGGCCTGCTTAGACACACACTGATCTCAAGCCCACATGCTCACATAAAAGGTGGGCATGTTCCTGAAGGCAGAGCCTGGGCCTTCACTCTCATCTGTCACAGCCAGGAAACCCAACTGTGAGTAGAGCCTGGGGAGGGTCAGCTACACACTATTACTAGGTGACCCTGGAGAGTTATGCTTGGGGTTCGTTCCAGTGATAGGGGAGATAGGGTGAGTGTCAGACCTCTGCTGGAGCCAAATTTAGGTTCTGGACTGTTTTAATCACTGTGTTCATTTTCACCACTCAATCCTACCACATTATTCCTCCTCCTCTTATTTCATTACTAAATACAGCATGTTTATTTTAACAACCAGTATGTGGCTTACTTCATCACTTGGTGTTTTATTTCATGAACATAGATTCAGTTAGCAGCATAGTTCCTTAATATTTCATTGGCTACATCATTTCACACTGTGCTTTGAATGGTAGTTTGCTTAACCAGCCACCAATGCCAATCTGCTGAGTTACCTCCAGTTTTCCATCATTATACGTAGCAGTGAATAGCATGGACAAGTGCACTGATGGAATCCTAGGACTGTTAGAATCCTTCCTTCCTGAGCATAGCACAGAATAACCTTTTTTCATTTTATAGACCAGAAAATCCTGCTCTGATGTATTTAAAATTTTCACCTGTATGTCCTCAACACCCAAAATAATTTTTCTTTCTTTTTTTTTCTTTTTGTTTTTTCTTTTTTTTTCCCCCTGCGGATGACTGATTATTTAGGAATTGAAAAAAGTCAAGGCATAGTGATACCTCTTTTCCATTAACTGGCAGAAGTTTTACCAGCAGCAAAATTCCAGGAAACTCAATATAAACTTGCTTAAGCAAAATATTAATATATTGACTCATGTCACTGAAAACTCATAGGTAGAGCTGCTTGACCAATGGAGTCAAATGATGTCATTAGTCCTCATTTTCTTCCTTTCCTGGCTCTATCTCTCATTGTATTGAACTGCTGCAATTGCCTGTTCTCTGTTTCAAGTCCAAAGGGAAGGCGGATTTTAAAGAGTCAAAACAATGAGGGTCCAACATAAGCATGCACTTACCCCTTTTTTTTTTAGTACTGGGAATTGAACCCAGGGGCATTCTACCTCCGAGCTATACCCCCAGCCCTATATTTTATTCTTTATTTTGAAACAGGGTCTCACAAAGTTGCAGAGGGCCTCACTAAGTAGCAGAGGCTGGCTGCAGACCCGGATCCTCTGGTCTTAGCCTCCCAAGTACTGGGGTTACAAGTGTGCACCACCATGCCCGGTTCACTTAGCCCTTTTAAAAAAAGGTTTTAACTTCTGAATTTGCTTACCCTAGTGAGGATGGGGTGAGAGGTGGAGGACCACAGGGATGCATGAAGATCACAGAATCCGAGTTGGTAGGACTAGATGGGTGTGTTAGTTGGCTTACTGTCCTTGTGACTAAATACCTGAAATAAACAAAGGAGAAAAGATTTATTTTGGCTCACAGTTTCAGAGGTTTCAGAGGTTTCAGTTTGTAGTCGCTTGGCCCCATCACTTTGGGCCTGCAGTGAGGCAGAGCATCATGGCGGAAAGCACATGACAGAGGAAAGCTGCTCAGCTCCTGGTGGCAGGGAAGCAGAGAGAGAGGGGAGAGGAGGGGAGAGGAGCCAGGATCCCCCTGTCGCCTTCGAGAGCATGCCCCCTATGACCTAACTCCCATTCACCTTCCAAAGTTCCCACCATCTCCCAATAGCAGCACCACAGGCTAAGGACCAAGTTTTCAACACATGGGCCTTTGGGGGACACTTAAGATCCAAGTCATAGCAACTGGCTTCTACAAGTCCCTTTTTGTTTGTGTGGTACTGGGGATTGAACTCAGGGGCATTCTACATCTGAGCTATACCCCCAGCCATATTTTATTTTATTATTTATTTTTTGTGGTACTAGGGATTGAACCCGGGGATGTTCTACCTCCGAGCTACACCCCAGCTCTATTTTATTTTTATCTTAAAACAGGGTCTCACTAAGTTGCTGAGAACCTCTCTAAGTTACTGAGGCTGGCCTTGAACCTGCGATCCTCCTGTCTCAGCCTATATTGGGATTCCAGGCGTGCACCACTGCACCTGGCTTACAGGTCCCATTTAAGTTACCAATTGCTGCATAAAAACTAGCTCAAAACTCAGTGAGTTAAAATATTATGTCTGATGATTCTTTGAGTCAAGAATTCAGACAGGACACAGAAGGGATGGTCTGTAATTGCTCTGTGATTTCTGTACCTTGACCGGGAGCTGCGTGGCCATTTCTCTCCTTACTTGTTCAGCTATCCTCCTTTCCTACACCCAGGAATGGGAGTCTTTTGTTGTTGTTGTTGTTGTTTAATGGCTTGCTTTTCCTTCTCATAGCACAGAAGCCTCAGTCTGTCAGAGGCCTTTCACCGATGATCAGGGTTCCCAGAGAGAATATTCTAAGAAATGAGAAGTAGAAGCTGCCAGTTTCTTAAGGCCTGAGCCTGCAAACCAGCAGAGCCTCACTTCCACATTTTTCTGTTGGTCAGGCACTTGGAGCTTGCTTAGATTCAAGGGCATAGGACTTAGCCCCTCCCTCTTGATGGGAGAGTGTCACAGAATCTGCAGCCATCTTTGATCTGCCTCAGTCACCTGGTCATCCAATCTTCTATTCACCAACGAAAAAGCTAAGGTCCCTGGCAAGAGCAATTATTGGTCCAGTGTGTGTGTGTGTGTGTGTGTGTGTGTGTGTGTGTGTGTGTGCCTTCTTTTCAGAAATAAAATGAAATCAAATAGCAACCAGGTTAAAACTCCATACCCTGTTAGCCAGAATACCTACACTTCCCAGCATCACTGAGTCATAGGGGCCCAGAGCAGATGAGCAAGGGTATATTGTTTTCTGTTTGCAAAATAATATGCTGACAGAATGCTGCTTGTCAGTTTTGAGGGAGCCGCTTTGCATCCATCTCAAGCTACTTGGCTCCAAAGGGACTCCTTCCTCACCAACAGCAGAGAGACAGAGGCTGCTTCGATCGTGTCCTGCAGTGTCCCTTTGCTTGTTGCATTTGTACCCAATGGGAGGGACTCAGGGTCTGCTGCTTGATGCCTAAACTGCCTCTTTCTTCTCTCACCCAGCTCTCCTCCTGTTAATTAGTGGGCTGCTGACACATTTCCGTTTGAAAGTCAGTCATTTCATAACCTAATATTGCAATGTTTTCTGGGTTTATTACCTCCTCCAACCTGCGGCTTCGTACCATCTGGTGTGCATGTATGCATGAACGAGAGAGAGAGCTGAGGGGAAAGGGAAAAGGCTTTCTCCATTCCCTTTCCCTTCTGGGAGGAAGGCACATGTGCTGTCTTTCTTCCTGCAGGACTTGATGTCTGTTTCTAACTGTGTGAAGCAGGAGGAAAGAGGTAGTCAGAGAACATGGGAGTTCAGGAAACCAATGAACTCTCCTCTGCTAACTCCAACTTCTCTCTCCTGAGTTATCTAATACCTGATATGAAGACAGATTGTTTTTATATCCTTATGTTTCATGTGATCATCCCTCAAAAACATGCACCGTCCTCATGGTAAGGCCAGACAATTAAGTTAATTTAGAATTTATTTATGACCTACCACACCTGGAAGACAATAAATTACAATCCAGAATGAAATGTGCATGTGTGTGTGTGCACACCTGCATGCTAAGTGCTCTGTGCCTCTAACATTAGAGATTGAGCAAAAGGAAATCTCTAAATCACACACAGTGGGCTGAGGAGCAGGTCGAGGTGAGGGAATTAACATTCTTTTATTTCTTTGCATCAGTCCCCTTCTTAATCAGAGAAAGAAAGATCCTCTAACCAGAAGATACAATCTAACTGATATTCTTTTTATTTTCCAGTCCTAGCAAATTGAAGAGACTTTGACAGTGATGTTTTTGGTTTTTTTTTTTTTCTGGAAGAATGAGATTTTTGCTACTACTCATGCATTGTAATTTTAGTATATATTTAAATTTTGAGGTTGTTGTATGTGTGTGTGTGGGTGCACGCATATGTGTGCGTGCAAGTGTGTGTGTCCGTAGTGCTGGGGATTGAACTCAGGGGTGCTCTGCCACTTTTGAGAGTCTTATAAGTTACCCAGGCTGGCCTCATACCAGTGATCCTCCTACCTCGACCTCCTGAGTAGCTGGGATTGCAGGTGTGCACCGCTGTGTCCAGCTGCAATTGCTTTCTTAACCTGAGCATTTGGGAGAAATCCTGAGCCTTAGAGATGAACAATTAGCTAATATAATGCTACTTAAGGAAAAGGCCATTGGTTCCCAATGGCCAATGGCTCTTCTCAGTTTCTGATGACTTGATTTCATCATTATCCTTGGTGTCAGCAACTTCTTAAAGGTGGTAGTTGTAGCCAATCATATTGAACACAGAAGACTGGTAGCTGTGGGAGGATCAGGGAGGAGTTAGAGGGAGCCTGGTAGACCCGTTCTGATCCCTGAGCTCCATCACAGCCATGCACACCCCTGAACTTCCTACTTTATCCTCCGCTCTTCCTGAAGATTCCCAAATTCAGAACACAGAGGTGTGGTTGTTTTGGTCATGTGCATGAAGTATCTCTTATTTAAGATGCAGGAATGCAGGACCTACACTTTTTGCCCTTCCAGTACAATCTTCAACCATGTAGCCTGAATGATTTCTATCTACTTCTTGTGAATCATCTTCCCAGTATACAATCCTAGAAGCCCTTTAAAGTGCTCCAAAAGAAAAGCAGAACTATGAAGGGTGACAGCATCCTGGGCTCAGGAGACTGAGTGTAATCTTGGGTCATCCTCTGCCTTGCAACTCACCTAACCCCTGGGCTTCCTTCCAGCCCCATTGACGCTGCTCAGCTCCCTGGGTTGCTGTGGGAATAAAACCCAGTGACATGTGAGAGTGCTCGGGAAGGGTGGAAGGCGCCACACACAAGAGGTTACATAATTATGTTCTAAGAATGCGCACAGCTGTCAAGTGCGACACTGACATCCTCATGCTCCTCTGCTGTTGGGAAGCAGCTGTTAGTTTCGTTTCTACCTCTCCCTTCCCCATATGCCAGAGCCAGGAGAAATGAATGGATTAGAAATCTGGTGGGGGTGTGGAAAACCATCTGAAAACCGTCTTCTGTCTAGTTTTTCATCGGGGAGTATTTTAAGTGTTGCCGTTCCCATCGAAACTGCCAGGTGGGCATATAACCAGTGTAGGAGGAGGACTAGGGGGCCCCTGTCACTCAGAAATAAAGCAGTGATGGAAATAGCATAGCGCTCTGTGTGTGAATATGACTGAATACTACTCTGAAAATAAGGCTTAGGGTTGTGCACGCACCTGTAGGGTTGCCCGGACTACTTCACGCAGCTCTTGACCTTTATTTCTTGTCCCTCCCTCCTTCTATCCTACCTTTACCTGTATCTGAAAGAGTTCAGCCAAGGCCCCTGAATATGGTTTGATCTGCCTAGAAGGCACTTCCCTACCTCATTCACCTGGAGGTGCTTCCTGCTCAAAGGCCTAGCATAGATACAACCTTGGCGAACCGTTCCCTCACACCCGCTCTCACAGATGGTGATTCTTCCCTCTTCCCTATCCCTGTGTCTGAAAATGTCCCTCTGATGGTAGCCATATTGATTTACAGACATCAATCAAGATATGTCTTTACAGTTTGGGTGGATGCTATGTTTGTCCCTCTGGACTGCTATCATAAAATACCATACTGGGTAGCTTATAAACAACAGATACTTATTTCTCACATTTCTGAAGATTTGGAAGTCCAAGATCAAGGCACCAGCAGACTTGGAACCGCTGGGGGCCCATTTTCGGGTTCATAGCTGGACTTCTTTTTCCTGTGTCCTCACACTGCAGAAGGGGTAGGGAAGTCTTGTTTGTAGGGGTATGAATCCAGTTCATGAGGGCTCCACTCTCATGATGTAGTAACCTTTCCACAGCTCCCTTCCTAATGTCATTTCCTTTAGAGTTAGGATTTCACCGAGTGTAAATTTTGGAGGGACTCAAGTATTGTATCATAGCAGACAGAGGAAAAATCACATCTCCCTCATCCTTGTCTCCTCAGGTCTTAGAAGAATTTTTGGACATATTTAGGACTCAGTAAGTGTTTAATAAGTGTGTGAATGAATTAAAAAGAAAAAAGTACTAAACTATGCCCTAACATTCTTTCTGATTCAAGAGTTAATGTTAGTACCCCATCCCAATTCCCACTTGGAAGAAAATTGTCAGTTCCTAGATGTAGAATATTACCAAGTTTAGGCATTAGCATATGGATTTGTTTCCTGGGGCTTCTGTAACAAATGTCCAGTAGTTGGGTGGCTTAGAACAAATGTGTTCTCACACAGTTTTGAAATCTGGAAGTGGCAGGCTCGTGCTCCTTCCGAAGGTTTTAGACCAGAATCTCTCCCTTTCTTCTTCCTAGCTTCCGGTGGTGGCTGGCAGTCCTTGTTATTCTTTGTCTTGTAGGTGCAACACTTCACTTTCTCTCTCCATCTTGACATGGACTTTGCTTTGGTCTGAATGTTTGTGTCTCCCCAAATTCATATGTTGAAAGCCAATCCCCAATGCAGTAGTGTCAAGAGGTGGGGCCTTTAGGTGTGACCTAATCACTGGGGCTCCATTCTTATGAATGGGATTAAGGTCTTTATAAAGAGGCCCCAGGGAGCTTGTTCACCCTCCTGCCCTGTGAAAACCTAGCAACAAGGCACTGTCTCTGAAGCATAGCCCTCACCAGACTCTGAACATGCTGGTGCCTCTGACTCTGATCTCTGACTTTCCAGTCTCCAGAACTATGAGCAATAATTGCATTGTTTATAAAATGTTATGTTGTTTGTCTAACATATTTTGTTATAGCAGCTCAAATGGACAGCCATCTTCCCCCTGTGTGTGTCTTTGTCCAAATTTCTCTCTTCTTTTAAGGACATTTTTAAAGGACTTTTAAGGACATTGTATTTGTGGCCCACTCTAATTCAGTATGTGGTCACATCTTCATTTGATCACTTCTACAAAGACCCTATTTCCAAATAGCATCACACTCACAGAATGGGGGGAGTAGGCAGCTGGGACTTTTTTGCAGGGTACCTTGACCTGTCATGAGATCTGGACTCTTTAACTCCTCAGCTTCACTTCCAAACGGTTGTCCAGCCTCTACTTCAGCATGCTTGGAGGGTTGCCTCCCCCAGAGGCAAATTTCTATAATTGGGCAGCAACTTTGGGGGAATTTTTAAAAAATTGGTCCCAAATCTATCTCTCGGCTGCCTCTATCATTCTATAATTAGGATAAATATGGAATAAGAATCTTACTCATTTTGGGGAGGAGAGGGAGCATTAAGGTTTGGACATGCTGCTTCTGGCCTCCCGTCTCTCTTCCCAGTTCCTTCAAATCTTCATCCATCCTTTGGTTTCCTTATCACATATCCTTCATGCTGATGGAACTTCAGTGTGTTATGAACCAGAATGAGAATTTTCTGGGTTTGGAGTGAGCAGCACAGATCAAAGCTGGCACATCTCCCTCCAAGAATCTGTTTCTGTTCATGTAGCTTCAGTCATGCTATCTTGGTGGCCCAACCACACTCCCGAAACATCTGGACCTGGTTTCATGTGATGTTGCTAAACCCTGTTCCTCTCATTTAGTATTTTGAAACCAAGACCAGGACCTGACCTTTGTGTGATTGTATTTTACTCTGTTGTACTTGGTCTGTTTTTTTGAAGACCGGGCATTGAACCTAGGGGTGCTTTAGTACTCAGCTACCCTTCAACCCTTTTTATTTTTTATTTGGAGACAGGGTCTTGCTAAGTTGCCCAGGTTGACCTCGAATCTGCAATCCTCCCGCCTCAAGCCTCTCAAATACTGGGATGATAGGTGTACACCACCATGCCCAACTTTGTTGAAATATCTTTATCACAGTTTTGTCATTGCTTGCTGGAGTTGGACTAAAATGGTTTGTGAAGGGAGAAGAGTGGAGGGAAGGGCCATCACTAGAAGTGGGTCTTTGTTAGAGGTCACCATGCTGCTTCTCTGTTCCCAGACAGCAGATTAGAACAGAACCCAGAGATAGTCTGGGGATAGCTGTGGAAAAGGCTTTGGGACTCTTCTGTCACCCTAAGCTGCCTCATATCATTTAACGAGGTGCTCTCGGACACTTGGGTACGAGTTAGATGCGTGTAGACTCTGGCGGTCTCAATTCTTTGTACTTGAATGAATGCTGTAGATGGCCAGAGCCAGAGGGGACTTGGAGACGACAACCTGACAGAGTGAGAACATGAGCCCTGGAAGTTAGGCCCTCCTGACTCCACCTCTTATTTATGACTTTGGAAAACCTATTTTGCAAAATGAGGTTAATAATAATATCAACTCAGAGGGTTATTGCAGTTGAAACAATATCCATTTAATTGTAGCTAAGATGCATTTCGGAAGGGAAGGTGAGGCTCAAAGGAGTCAAATGATTTGCCCCAGGTCATTTGTATTTCTACCCTAGCCATAAATGATATTCAACCTTTTGGTTTCTAGTTTAATGCTCTTTTCTTTAAACCACTTTACAAATCATTAGCTTATGTTATTTATTTACCAATCTGATTTTGTTAACAGAATAAAGGGAAAAAAATGACTGAAATTGATATTTAAACTCTTTCTCACCAGATTGGTTGATTTCCTCTGTAGTCTATGCACATGTTTTAGATGAGCCTGGATTGCCCGGGAGACTCGGTTGCCTTCTGAGACAGGGACGTAAGTGAAGGAGTTGCCCCAGACCTTGCTTTCTCCTAAAACATGGGAATGTCTTCCACTCTGCTGGCCACCCCCAGTGGAGCTGGCACCTGGGATAGGCTGGCACCATGCACAGGCTACGTGAGCACAGTCAGCAACTGCCTGCGTCCTGAGGCCACACTATCTCCATTTAATATGCAATGTGGACTCTATTTTCTTTCAATTTCTGTGAATTGGAGAGGTACATTGCTAGCTTTCCCAAATTGCCACAATCAATATTCTACTGCCTTTATTTTTTATGCATACTAATGACTTTTTTCCCTTTGAAATGCATTTGTTTTCCAGATTAGTCTTTGCAAAATAAAAATAAAATACAATAAGTTAAAAAACAAACAAACAAACAAAAAAAGAACCCTTCATATTAGGGTGAATTTCTGCCCAGAATTTTATGGTGTGACCCTGAGCTGGAGGTGGAAAATATGGCTCTGCCTTGCCAGGGAGCCCTGTTGGCCTTTCTGGGTGGGCCAACCCAGCACCAAGTCAGAGTGAGGAGGGAGGTGGAGTTTTGGCTCAGAGAGCCTCTTGGCTGTGTGAGGAACAGCTTGAAGGCCTGTGCTACATTCGATGGCTTCCAGGAATTGTCATTTCCTGCCCCCCCTCCTCCTGCTGAACTGCTTTCTAACAGGGCACGTGTGTGATTCGGGGACACCAAGCTGGGCTCCTGAGAGTCAGTGGTGGCCCTCTACCCAGGTTTATTCAGTGTTCTGTCTATATAATTTAGCAGACATTTTGGGCTCTGTTTTGCCTTCTCTCTCCTTTAGTTTCATTTAAACATCTTTCATTTTGGACAAAAGAGCCCCTCCCTAGTGCTATTCCGGCCCCCTCAATACTTTTCCACATTGTTTCCTCCACCTTCCATGTCTTAACTCTGGTCTTACCTCTCATCCATTTTTTTTTTTAAACACCATCCATCATTTAAGGATGAGCTCCAAAGTTGTCATCTTCTGGAAGCCTTCTCTGATTCCTACTTTTATTCATTCTTTTCAACAAACATCTTATCCAGTCCCTAATGTGCCTGGGGGTTTGTGTTTGGTGCTGTGGACCAAGCACCGAGGAAAACAGACACAGGTTACTGCCCATGGACTTACATTCTACTCAGGGGATGGGGGGGGGTGTATATATAGGATGTCAGATGGTGGAACAGGAATGAGGTTATAATTTTAAACAGGATGGTCCAGAAGGGAGGGTATCTAATATTTTATCTTGTAGTGCTTAATAAATAATTTGGGAGTGAATATGCTACCCAGGCTCATTTTACTGCTATTCCCAGTGGAGTGAAACAAGATTTATTCTGAACTGTGCAGTATTGCTCAAGGATAGATGGGGGTCCCTCTGGGACTGTGGTCTTTGTGGTGATGGTGCTGGAGAAGCCAACCTGGCTTTGCTATGGAAATGGCAGTGTGGGGCCAGCACACACAAGCCCCTTCCAAGGGCTTAGCATTCTCAACCTTAAAATAAGGGAGCCGAATAACTAACTCCTAAGGGTAGCATGACATCCTCACCACACACAGGCATTCTTTGCTGATGATTTCAGCTCACAGATTGTTCTGTTGTTTGTGCTCCTGGTCTGTACCTTGTAAATAACACCCATTCGTGTATTGTCTTCCATACTCTATGGCTTGGGAGGAAATCTTCTCCAGCTAGATTGTGAGCAGTGACAAGACAGGCCTGGAAACATATCTTACCCCCTGGATAACCTGCAGTGGAAGACTGTATTCAGGGCTAGTTGGTCCACAGCTCTAGTCTTTTCTGTCCATTGTTTATCAAGTACTTGGAAAGTCTGGTAGGCTGCATGTTAAATATTGGAAATATAGGTGGTGGGGGGAGCAAGTCCTGACCCCTAGAACTTCACAACCTATCAGCAGAATAATGTTATTTGTAGAACCCAGGGGCATTCTACCTCTGCGCTGCACTCCCGGCCCTATTTTTTATACTTTATTTTGAAACCGGGTCTCACGAAGTTGCGGAGGGCCTCACTAGGTAGAGAGAGAGAGAGACAGGGAGAGAGAGAGAGAGAGAGAGAGAGAGATAGCTGAGGCTGGCCGCAAACCCGGATCCTCCAGTCTCTGCCTCCCAAAGTACTGGGATTACAAGCATGCGCCACCACGCCTGGCCTGATGTGTTGATCTTCAGACATCCCTAAGATTGAGATAGGACTTATAATATGAACTTATATTTCATGCCCTTTAAATTATAGGATTGTGACTTGGAAGAAATTGTGACTTGGGACAATTTAAGTGGCACTGGTGTCCTGCGGTCATAAGAGCAGGAGATGGCTGATGGGAGACATGTCTGTTTTCTCCTTTGGCCTCAGGTTCCTTATGACTCTTTTGACATATGCATTAAGACGCGTTGACCCCACTTTTGGAGCGATTTTATGGGTATGCAGGGCCACTTTTACCTTATGTGATTTTGCTGAATCCATTGACTGAAGAAATGAATTCCCACCTTTTTTCCATGTCACAGATGAGGAGGTGGTCCCATAGGAAGACATTTTCCTTTCCTTTCTGAAAGAAAGCATTGATCACATGCCTTCCTAAGTTGCAACCAGGGCTTTTTCCTCCTTGGTCTCATTTCTCTAATTCCCTAGAGGTTATGTATGTGTGGACTGGTAATGCCTGTGACAGAAATCGAGGCCAGGAGCTGGGCAGTCTGTGCGTGCTGGAAGGGTATTTTTTTTTTTTTATGGTACCGGAGATTGAACCCAGGGGAGTTTTACCTCTGAGCTACACCCTCTGCCCTATTTTTTATCCTTTATTGTGAAACTGGGTCTCACAAAGTTGCAGAGGGCCTCACTAAGTACCTGAGGCTGGCTGCGAACCCGGATCCTCCTGTCTCAGCCTCCCAAGTACTGGGATTACAAGCGTGCGCCACCATGCCCGGCTTCTGGAAGGGTTTTAAAAGACTGATTTCCCTTTTAGTCTCCAGCTGGGCAGCCTTGGGCTCCTTCCGGCCTGGGTTGGAGATGCCTGTTTGGAAATCTGTAGCTACTTGTCCTCTGGTGTCTAATGAATTTTGACATACTTTGAAAGTCCTCCAACTTGACTGCATTTCTTGTAAGTCCATCTTCCACATAGAATTGGCAGGTTCATTTAATTGTTTGGGAGCCAGATAAAAATGCTTTGTTCTTTGTTCTTACATTATGCCATTTCAAAATATCTCTTCTCCTACAAACTGCTGAAACTGTTCAGTTTGAGCCTTCAATTGCTTCTCTTTGAGTAGATCTGTCAATTTATACTGCAAAGTCTGTTCTTTTTTTATTAGATGTTTAGTGTATCAGTTAGGTTTCTTAATCTATGCATTCATATTCCCTTTTGCCATTCTCTTTTCTTCCTTTAAACCTCTTCCATTTTGAAAAGCAGGCAATTGTGGCAGCTGTAATGAGATACAAGTACTTCTTTTTCTTGTTTGCTTGCTGTAGTATGTGATTTATTATTATTACTATTATTATTGGCTTATGTTTTAGGATGATAATGATAATAGTGTCATCATCCTTATTATTATTTTTCTTTTTAAATCAGTTCCTACACTTAGATCTCAAACACACAGAAGATTGTTATTAGACAAGAGAAACACCAGGAAATAGATCTGACTCCAGAAAAATTGCCAAAGGCATTGGTGGGATGCTGTGGGGAGGGCTGTGACGAAGACAGCTGGGCCTCTCCCTTCATGGCGCTTACGGTCCAGTTTCCTCATTTCTTCTCCTAGCACCTGGTGAGATAGGCATCGCGATTCTCATTTAATGCATGTTGGCAAGATCTGCTCAAAGTCATGTGGTTGAAAAGAACTAGAGCTGGGTCTTAAACCCCAGTGTGGAGACTGTGGCTCTTGTGTTGGTTTGTGTGCAAAGAGGAGGTCCTGTGTCTCCCACCTCAGGCCTCATGGGATGGGGCAGCCCCTGCCGAGTACAACCAGTAGCTCCTCCTGGCTGAATTTATTCTGAGCATCAGAAACAGTACGGCATGTAGATCTCTGATTCTGCCTTTGTCTTACTTTACAAATTCTCTGAAGCTTCAATTTCTATCTTTTTCATGGAGAGGGTAGAGAAGGAGGGAGGAAGAGAGGGAAGAGAAGGTTAATGTTGGAGAGAATGTGTCTGGAGTCAACAGATGTAGGATGGATTCAATCCTGGTGCTGCTATGCATTCACTCTGTGATCTTAGAAACTTGGACCTCGGTTTCCTTATTTGTAAAATGGAGATGATGGTACAAAGGTCATCTGAGGATTTAAAAAAAACTAGAAATGTATGTGAAGCATTTAGCATGAAAGTAAATATTTTCAGAGGTCATTTTCCTGTTGGAGTCATTCATCCATTTATATTCAGGGCACACTCTTCGAGGGACATTCTGTAGATTTATTGGAGTTCAGGGTAGAACTCCAGCACTATTGTTGTAATTCCTGTTTTGGCCCATCATAGGTACTCAATATGGCATTGTAGATAAGACATGACTGAGTCTACTGTGAACTTCCTGGGTGTCAAATGATAAAAGTCACATTGTAGTAAATGCTACCTAAGTGTGAAAAACTGCTTGTCACAGAGCGCCTTGTAAAGAAAGCAGTGCTGAATTCTGACAGGGTCATCATGAAATGAAATAGAATGACTGCTAGGAGGTGCGGGGACTTGACGTGAGGTGCCTGACATAGAGGAGAACCTGGGAGGGTGATGTGGCTGGTGGGTGTGGCTGGTCTTAAAGGCCAGGCAAAGGAGGCTAGGCTTGATTCATTCATTTGTCTCTTTATAACACTGGGGCTGGGTGCCTGCAAGAGAGATCAGAGAGTCAATATACTAGAGGTAAACCAGGTCAAAGGCGATTACAGTGGTCTCAGAGGGAGAGAGATGATGAAGATTGGATTCAGGGCAATGATAATGGGAAAGAAAAGTAGCTGAAAGAAATAAAAGGTGATGAGGTGTTTTAAAAGCACTTCTAAGAATCTGACTTTCTGAATCTGACGGTCTTGAAATTAGAACAGGCAAACCCGGAGTGATTTGGAAATGCAACGAGAATGCTGTGGGCAGAGGATAATGGACATTGTGATTAAAGCGACTGAAAGGCTGTAAAGAGGGTCTGTGGCGAGAAGCTCATTCTGACAGTTCTCTGGCAATGTATAGGATTCGCTCTGGGTTTCACTTGCTTCCAGTGGTCATCCATCTCCCAATTATGTCACTGGTACTGACAAATGGACATTATAGACATTGGCTTTTATTTTGTTCTCATTGTTTTAAATTTTCTGTGTTTATAACTTTTGGATTCTGGAAAATGCAAGAAGGAAAATCTAACTTTTTACTGTCAAAAGAAGAGACTATTTTCTTTTCTTTTCCTTTTTTTTTTTCTTTTTGGCAGCACTGGGCATTGAACCCAGGGGCCAGTGTTGCTCTGCCACTGCGCCTCATCCTCAGCCCTTATTATCATTAATTTGACATAGGATCTTGCTGAGTTGCAAAGGCTGACCTTGAATTTGCAATCCTCCTGCCTCAGCCTCCCAAGTCACTGGGATTATAGGTGTGCACCACCACGCCCAGCTTATTTTCCCTTTCTTATTTGAGAACTATACCTCATTTCCCCCTCTTTTGTTTTTCTCTCCTTCCGAATTTTCTGCTAAGAAAGTGACCTCTAGAACATGTATATGGGACAGGTTTCAGGGATAGTCCAACTGAGTGCTGGACTGTATCTAAGAATTCTTCACTGCCTGCCAATTCAAGCAAAGAAGCTCTTGCTTTGAAATAAGAGCCTATTTGTTTCGTGTGCAACCTCTCTTGTTATGTCCCTCCTTTCCGGTTCATTCATTTTGTAGACATCACATCGATTGAAGAGAGGCTGCAGAAATTGGTGTGCATGTTGGAAATTGATGCCGTGCATGCTGATTGCCCTGATTATGAACTCAAGTGAAAGGATGAAGTAGGTTTCTCCCTTGCCCATTTCTCTCTCCCAGAACCGGTTTGTCCATATTCCACTTTGATCATTTCCCCTGTTGGCAGGACCTGCCTTTGACCCTAGCCACAGTGAATCAGTGTACGCTTGGCACTGCTCCCAAAGCCTGGGGGATAAAACTTTGCCCAAGTTGGCTAGTCGTTCCTCGAAGCTGCTCAGTTGTTCAAGTCTTTGTTGGTATTTCCTAGAAATTTTTGGCTCCATATTTGTCTTTGGCTACATAGTTTATTTAACATTTAACTTGTCTTGCTTTGTCCTGGGCACTAGCAGATGCTGTGATAAGACCTGGGCACCATCCTGGAGTAGCTCCTGGGGGAAGAATAATTTATTTCTTTTAAAGTTTTTTTTTCTTTTTAATTTAGTGGTTTTAGTATATTCACAAAATTGTACATCAATCACTACACTCTAAATCCAGAATATTTTCATTGCCCCCAAAAGAAACCCCATACCCATTAGTAGTCATTTTCTATTTCTCCCTAGTCCCCAACAACCCCTGGCAACAACCCTAGGCGATCACAAATCCACTTTCAGAACCGATGGATTTGCATCTTCTGGACATCCCGTGTAAATGGAGTCATATAATATGTGGCCTGGTGTCCGGCTTCTTCCACCCAGCAAGGTGTTCTCAAGGTTCATCCAGGGAACTGCCCTTCATTCCAGGGTGTGGATATACCACATTTTGTTTATAGGAGTAGTATTGAGGTAGGATGGAAGAAATAAAATATTAGGTAGAAAGGAGACAAATTGGGAAGGAAAGGAAAATATAGCTTTAAAATCTGGTAAATTCATAATCTCTAACTCCACCCTATAAGGTGTGTTCTGTCTTAGGCAGAAGCCTCAATAAGTCCACATCCTTAATCACAATGGCCCCTCTCTCCACCTGAGATTCCTGAGATGTTTAGTAAACAAAGGATCCATGAGGAGGACAAAGGTCAGACACCAGCCAGCCACCACCCATGGATGCCAAGGAACCTGAGGATTGAGAGGAAGTCCAGATCTCCACTGTGCGACCCTCCCCTCATGGGGGTTCTATAAAGGAACTGAAAAAACCGCAGACTCTCTTGCTCACGCTTGCTCTCACTCACACACTCGCTCTCCCCCTCTTGAGATGGCCCATGTTCTCCCTAGAACTTGTATCCCTCACTTTCCTAAATAAAACCTCTGTCTTTTTCTCTGACTGGCGCGTGCTGAAATTCTTCTCTGCCACATAAGCCAAGAACCCTACAGAATTATTGTGTTTTCCTGTGACAGTATCTTGAGTATTTTCTATGTTCGTTGTTCCGTAAGTTTTACCTAAGATTCACTTGTCTTGACAATTACCCTGCTTTGGAAGTAGTCATTATTGTCATTTTGAAGTAAGGAAGAAGGTTACGTAGCTGATAAGTGGCAGAGCAAGCTTGGTTTAATTGTAGGGAAGGTGCTCTTAGCCACTGCAGTATATACCACAAGTCAAAGGACACAAGACCTATTTTAGAATGATGCATGGGAAAAAGTTGCAAAGGTCTTAAATAAACTCCTGTGGTGCTCAGGACCTCAGGCGTGGGCCTTGGGGTACTCTGGTGTACCTTTGTGTAGTTCTGTGTTGTACTCTGAGTCATCACTGCCTTGTGATTGTGGTACATGGGAGGTGCTTCACACCCATGGAGATGGGCAGAGCTCCTACTCCACTGCCAGGTTTGTCCTGAGGTGACCTGCGTGGGGCCCAGGCGGGCTCCAACTTGATAGCAAGCAGCTCTTTTCTCTGGAATGTAGAGGAGCTTTGCAAGTCTAAGCAGGATTCCCAGCTTATCACACATGCGATATAGGATGGACCAACTGAGAAATACAGTGGCTGGGAAAATAAAAAGAAGGAAGGAAGGAAACAGAGCAGGGTGAAAGGGGATGTAAAGTGCCTGAGATTTCAAGTAGAGTAAGAAGGTGACATTTAAACTTGCACTGAAGGTGGTCGAAGAGTTAGCTACAACAACACAGGCCAGCTGGGAAGAGCCTTCCAGCCAGGGCGGAGGTATTGAAGGACCAGCACTGAAGACAGTCCTGCAGGGTACACCTGTCGCTCCTTGGCCTTTGGGACGACTCTGGCTTTTCCTTTGAGTGGAGTTGCAGCCATCAGGACTGAGCAGACAAGGGACAGCTGTGCGCGCGTGCTTCACAATGATCTCTCTGGCTGCGGCATTGCGAGTTGAGTCTTATCATGCTATTAAATTGGTTATGTTTAGTGCACTTCTTAGAGTGAATAGATTAACTACTCAAAAAATAAAAGTGTCATTCCTGAGGTATGTCCAGAACTTGGAGAATTCTGGATTCACTTTGTCAGGCTCCCAGGAATTCCATGAATGCATTTTCTTTCTTCTCTCTGGTCAGTCAGAACCTCAGGGGGAAGTGAGTGCATTCTGTGGTAGAAGCTTGTCCCTGTCATGGTCATGCTGGATGGGCTTCCTGTTGCTGACTGTGTGTGACCAGGCCTTGGATCTTACTTGTTCTAGCAAGATTTAGAAATTAATATTTGATCATTTGCATACCTTGTGTTTATACTTTGAAAAGTAGAGCTATAGGTGTATAACATCATTCCTGGATGCTAGTGTATGAGACTATTATATGTTGGCTTATTTCATTTCACAGTGTTTTCCTTGGGTTAGAAATAGGACCTCAGGCCAGGCATGGTGTTGCACACCTGTAATCCCAGTTCTTGGGAGGCTGAGACAGGAGGATTGCAGGCTTAAGACCAGCCTCAACTCTCAGCAGTAACCTAGTGAGACCCTGCTTTAAAAAAAAGAAAAATAAAAGGGTTGGGGAGATAGCTCAGAAGTAGAATACCTCTAGGTTCAATTCCCTGTGCCACACATACAAGAAAAAAAAAAAAAGAAAGAGAAAGAGAAAAAAAGAAGAAAGGAAGAAAGAACAAGGACCTCAGAAGATCTCTCCCTCTCCCTTCCCCTCTCATTTTGTGGTACTGGAGATTGAACTCAGGGGCATTCTGCCTCCGAGCTATACCCCCAGCCCTTTTTATTTTCTTTTATTTATTTATTTATTTATTTATTTATTTATTTATTTATTTATTTTGGTACTAGGGATTGAACCCAGAGGCATTCTACCTCCGAGCTACACCCCCAGCCCTATTTTTTATTCTTTGTTTTGAAACAGGGTCTCACTAAGTTGCAAAGGGCCTCACTAAGTAGCTGAGGCTGGCCACGAACCTATAATCCTCAGCCTCCCAAGTACTGGTATTACAAGCATGCACCACCATACCCGGTCTTATTTTTTGTTTTGGAAACAGGGTCTCCTTAGGTTGCTGAGAGTCTTGCTAAGTTGCTGAGGCTGGTCTCAGATCTGCAATCCTCCTATCTCAGTCTCTGAAGTACTGGGATTACAGGTGTGCACCATCACACCCAACTAGAAGCACACTCTTAATCCACACTAAAGGTCTTGCACAATCTCACCTTGATCCAGTGGGGATAGGAAAAGCATTATGCATTAGTCACATTATCTACCATATGAATGGACAGCCTCTTGAGGCATAAATGTACAATATTGCGGTATAAAATTACTGATGCCATTCATTTTATCTGGCTTGATTTGGGGCTTTCTCTGTGCCAGAATTTTTTGAAGATGCCCCCTCAGAGTTTGAAACTCATGCTACAGTTTTTTAACTCTCTTCTCCCCTACCCATTAGAGATTCCTGGGATAGCTTTTTGGCAAAATGTCAGTGCAAACGTTTGTAGAAGTGGGTGAATGAATTAAAAAGCAGAGTAGGCATTTAACTGGCAGGCTGAAAGAAAAATGTCAGTTTCCGTGGGTTAAGCCGGAGCTCCGTAGCATATTTAGCACTTGACTTCTTCCAAATTTGCCTACACGAAATAACCTCTCTGTTTTCACACATGAAATATTTGAATAACTTCAAAATATGTGTGTAATGCTGGGTATGTGACCAGATGGAAGAGCACTTCTTGGCTGATAAATGTAAACAAGCTGCCACTGATGTTAATGTTACAGCCATAGACAAATGCATTTTGGTTGGTGGTTTTGTTTTTGAGAGTGTACAGTGTTTCAAAGTTAAGCTCAAATCGAGTCTGTGTTTGGATTTTCCTATGTGTATTAATTTTACTTGCCCTTGTTGGCTAGAATATTTTAACCCTGTGCAAGATGGACGCAACTGTTTACATTTTTCAGAGCGTCCAAACAATCATTTTCATCCCTGGTCCCCCAGGGAAAAGTGCTGTGCAAACAGCTTTAGGATGTTGTCGCCAGTTTAAAGTAAATCATCAGCCAGGTTGAGGGGTTCCTGAGTTTGTAAAGAGTCTGGGCAGCTCACCCTGCTGTGTTGAGTTGGGAATTGTTTGTCCTGCAAGAACTTTGACTTTGGGGTACTATGGTGAGTGGTGTTCCATTTTTATAACCCAGAAATGAAGGGAGATAGAGCATCTACCATGCATTAGGAACCATATTATCACATGCCACCTCATTTGATCCTCACTTTTCATGTGAGTTGTTCCTATTTTATTCTTTTCTTTTTTTGTGGTGGTACTAGGATTTGAACCCAGGAGCATTCTACCGCCGAGCTATACCCCCAGCCCTTTTTATTTTTTATTTGGAAATAGGGTCTCACTAAGTTGTGGAGGGCCTCACTAAGTTGCTGAGGCTGGCAGCAAACCTGCAATCCTCCTGTCTCCGCCTCCCACATACTGGGATTACAAGCATGCGCCACCATGCCCGGTTCAATCCTATTTTATATTGAGGAGAATTCATGTTTGTAAGGCACCATGTCTAAGGTCCCTAACTGCTAGCTAGTGGCAGAGCCAAGATAGTGACCCAGGCCTAGCCTCATCACGCCCATGCTCTCTTCACTGTCTCTGGATAATGTTAGGGAGGGAGCAAGGTGATATTTGTCTAGCATGTCCCAAATGATTGAGTATGACATGCCTAGTGTTTCTTAATCTTTAGAAAATTAATTGGAGAACTCATGCCTTTACCTATTTATGAATTTATCTTCAGTATTTAATCAGAAAAGTCATGTTGGTCTCTGAGATCCAGTCATCTGGATCTTGTTTTGACAAATCATTATGCAATTATCTTGGGGACTAATGAAGGCGTAGGTCCTTTCCATCTCCCTTGCTCCTGAGACCGTGAAGTCTCCGAATGACTCTCCCAGAGTATTCCTAGATTCTCTGCTTCCATGTGGTGGAAAGTTTTCCCCACACGGGCTCTAATTGCTACCTCCAAATAAAGGGGTCCCGGGACTCCTCAAATAAGATCACTTGGGAGATCTTAAATTAGTTGGCATTCACTCAAAATGTGTGCTGGAATCAAGGTGCCCATGCACACCATTGCTGGCATGTGTGCCCTTGTATCATGAAACAGGTAGAAGAGGAAAGTGAAAATAAGAAGTTCCAAGAAGACAACAGCCTCAAGGTTTCTGACATGAGGAATAGTGTAAGGTGGTCCCTGGCTCTGTTTATTCTTTGTAGCAGTGCTTGTTCTGCATGCATCTTGGTCCGAGGAGAACTGTTTCATTTAGAATAAATGAAATTGCATGGCTTTCTTGTTCAGGGTATTTTGGGTATATTCCCAATAGGAAAAAAAAAATGCCTGAGATCCCAAATCTTTAGCTTCTATAAAGAGGTACTGCTGTGAATGGGAACTGGAATTGGAACCAGGTGCCAGTGACCCCGTGGTGAGAATTTGTGTATGCGCACCTGAGTGTGCTGGATCAAGTGGCGGCTTGTGGCATGAAGGGAGGACATATAATAAGTACTCAATACTGTTTCCTCTGTTACTACTTTTGTTTTATTACTATTATTATGTATAAATCAGATGTGCATGGAAGAAAGGCTTATATGAATTAATAAGATGCTATGTCAGTTTTAAAACATAGGTAACTGATAGAATTAGGTGATGACTATGGTTAGAGGGTAACCAGATGGGTTAAAAGATTGGGAACCCAATCAGAATTTTACCATGATTTAGTTTGCAGCATTAGCTTAGAGAGTAAAATAAACGTGAACGCTTATGTACTGCTCTTTCTAGGCCTCTAGTGGAGGCATAAGCAAGAAGGGCCAGATTAAAAATTGGCATTTCCTTCTCTGCACCTTCCTTCCTTTAAAGCCCTCTGGAGTGCTCTGTGGGGAAGGCAGAGGTCACCAACCTGTTAGGGTGGGGAAACATGAACTATGGGCTCAGGAACTGAGGCCGAGGAATTCCTCGCCCTTGTGACCCTTCTGTCTGATGGTGGAAATTTATAATTGGATCATGGATGGGGATGCTCAGCAAGTCAGGGGATGGAGAGGAACTGTTCTCTAAATGGTGATTGTGATGCATAGTCACAAGATGATCTCTACCACAGAGCTCACACTGTCTCTCCTGTGAAATGAGAGCCGTTGTGGATGCCTGGGCAGCTGCCTGAGTTAGGGATGGTACATTGTTCTTCCTGTGACTTGTAACTGATGAAAATGTTGGAGTTAGTCTTTCCCTGGCTCTTAATTACACGGGGGGGGGGGGACCCTTACTCAGTAAATTATGTCATTTGAAGAATACACGCTGGTCACCCTATAATCCTTCTTTTACTGTTCATTAGGCTTCTCGGTCAGTTTGCAACTTCCGAGTTTCCCAAGGAAGTGGGACAATGAATAGATGTTTCTTTTAAATTCGAATCAAATTTACTTAGCAGCCAAATCTATAGTGAGTGGAGGATCACTCTTGTTTAAGAGGCTGTTAATCACCAATTGTAAAAGTTCCAAGTGGCAAGGAAAGGGGACAGAGCTTTAATCTTGTTGGCCTTCCTTTGGAGGAAAGAAGGGAGAGAGGCTGCCAGCTGCTAGCGGGAGAGTTGGGAGGCTTGGAAGTGGGCTTTCTCCTGCACATCAAAGGAGGGCTCTTTGCTTATTGGGGTTTCTCTTTTTCAGACAAAACATGGCTGGCCGTGAATGATGTCCTTGTGAAAGAACAGGCTGAAACCAGGCCCTAAGAGTTAATGTGGAGAAGGGGTCACGCTGGGGGAAGGGTGTTGAAGTATCTCATCTCCAGCCGAGGTCCCAGGCCCTCACCTACTCTCTCTCTCAGGGAGTTTCATAGCTACTCTTGCCAGCCCAGAGAAATGTCAGGGGAGGTGAGCTTGCAAACAGAAGTGGGAGGTGGTTGGAGATCGCATTCTAAGCTTTGGTGCTGATGCACTCATCTGTCCATGGAAGGGAGGCAGGGGGAGTTGAAGAGCCCTGCAGCAGGAGGTGTAACTGGAGATTGCCAGGGTTTCAGGGCCAGGGTGCTTAGGCCTCTGAAACAGCTGCATTAGTGTGAGCATCCATTTCACCACAGGACCATGAGGCAGGGAGACTTCATTCACATGAGCGCCAACCAGCATTCAGGGCAACACAAACTAAGCTCCTTCCCTCCCCAGATTTGAAAGTAAAATAAAAATAAACTTGAATGTTGCTGGGCATCGTGCATCCTGGGCCCATCATCACAGAGGCAGGGACAGGTAAGTGAGAGGACCAGGCTGCATTCAGTGTCTCCCCCAGGCTGGTGGGCATTCAGGTGTTTCAGGTAGGTTCTTGGCCAAGGAGGCAGAACTGGAAAGAACAGAGATGAGCAGCAATCAAAAGCTGGACTATGAAAGCACTCGCATGTTCCATGATCAGTGGGTGAAATAAGCATGGTAGGAGAGGAGCGGAGCTGTGAGAGCAGGCGCTCTGGTCGGCTGTGCTGGGAAGGTGGCCAAGGCTGCTTACGAGCCTGCGCAGGGCACTCTGTGGACGCTTCTTGTGGTCTTCTTGATAGGCGAAGAAGAGGCCATTTATTTCTGTTTTATGGTTGGTGAAACTGAGACTCACAAAAGTGAAATGACCCATAGGTTTCAAAGCTGGTAAATGGCAAAGCCAGAATGTGAACACAGGTTTTCTGTTACAACTTCTGGGCAGGCGGGGAAGGGGGAACTCTTTCTTCCCTGACCCAGTTTTCTTGTTTATATGTACATTCTGTATGCACTTCCTTTGGCAGACTTCTCTGTTTCCCAAGTAGGGAGATGTTTATATTTCTGTGAATTTATCACATCCAAGTTTCATGAGCAAATGTCCCTGCCTCCATTGCTTTTGAATCTAGCAGGATGCTGAGCTTCTCCCGTGTCCTGACATGGTGCACGGTGAGCAGAGCTGTCAGGACAAGCCCCTTGTCTGATTGTGACAGGTAGAGAAAGATGCCCAGGTACTAATGCTGTGTTCCTGACACCTTACCCTACAGAAGGGCTGGTCAGCATCCCACTAGGACATGTCACAGACAGAAGGAGCTTTCTTTCACCTGTTGTCCACAGGACGGAGTGACAATGGGTCCTACAGCAAGGAGCCAATGTGGGCAGTTGAGCCTCTCCTGGGCCAGGGCTGAATCGTGTTGTTCTGTCAGTAAACCTGGGTATCAGTCCCAACCAAATCTTCTGGCTGTGTGACCTGGGCTAGTACCTTTAACTTTCGCAGCCTCAGTTTCCCTCACTGTAAAAGAGTGTCCACTAATGCATGCTGAACCAGACAGACACTAACTAACCTTCCATATATAGGAAGGAAAGGCCACAAGTGCTCTTTTCACCCCAGTAGCATGTATCTTCTTTCCTCCAGTCCCCTATGGCTTCTGTTGGTCAAAGACAGTGTTGGTTTTCCTGCCAAGGTTTCACTAGAATGACCCTAATTGCACTTACCATGAGCAGCAGATTCTGCAGATTCTGAGCAACTGGATGGTGTCCGCCTCCCAAAGAACCCCAAGGGTCCCAGGATCTAAGTGTTGTTGACTCTCTGTTGGCATTTCGACGGGTTTTCTCTTGTTACATGGGATGACTTGATGAGATTGATATTACTAATATCATTTCTCAGCGCTTTCTTCCTCAGACCTGTCACTACTGTAAAGGATTGTTTTTTGAATTCTTTCCGTATTACTTCCATAGTGTGTCCTCTTTTATTACTGCTATTTGACTTTGTTTTATTAAAGATAATAGTGCAATTTGGAGTCAGTTCTTGTGGTTGAGGTGATTTAAGAAGAAATGAAACTTACACATTTACTATAATTTCATGTCTATAACATCCACAATATTTATGACATTAATTTTGTTGGGCAGTGTGTTGTATACCAGAGCAGCGTGTTGTATGCATGAATGTTGGGGCTTTGACTGAAAAATGTGTCCCATGGTAGCTCTGTCCTCAGGCATGTATCTAAAGCATGTATCTAAATATGCACGTGGATTAATGACCAAGTGAGTGTTCAGAAACCTCAGGCTTGACAGACAGCTGTGGAAGGCCTGTGTCCAGCATGGCGGGCCATGTTCATGCCATATTTCTCACTCATTTCTTCTCACCATTCCTCCTCTAGCAATGCTCTAGTTCGGCTGGACTCTACTGGGTCCTTACAGAAGGCTCCTTGGACCTTGTTTCTGGCTTTACACAGTCTTCTCATCTTCTGTGTCCCCACCTGTGGGGAATCTCAGTTCTGGTCACCACCCAATCATCCCCTTGCTCAAGGACCCTTACACACTCTCCATTGTCTGAATTGGTATAGATAGTCTGTTGAGAATCCATGGGCGGCCAAGTTTTCTTGACACCTGTCTGCCCCTCCACTTGGTTCACTCTTTTTTTTTTTTTTTTGGTGATGGTACTAGAGATTGAACCCAGGGGCATCCTATCTCCAAGCTATATCCCCAGCTCTTTTTCAAAAATTTTCTTTTTGAAACAGGGTCTCGCTAAGTTGCTGAGGTTGTCCGTGAACCTGCGATCCCCCATCTCAGTCTCCCAAGTACTGGGATTACAGGCATGCACCACCATGCTTGGCTTACATGGTTAACTCTTAATCAAGTCTGTGGCAAATTACCCATCCACCACCTTTCAGGAACTCATCCTCCTTCAACGACTGTCAACTTCTTTGACAGAGAAGCCCAGCCTTCAGGAATTTCTTCCTCTAACCCTTTGCAACTCCCCAAGTAGCCTAACGCATTAGTTATCTATTGCGGTGTAACAGATTACTCAGTGACACTGAAACAACAGACATATATTATCTTCCATAGTTTTGGAGGGTTGGGAATCTGGGAGTGACTGAGCTACTCTGGTTCCTCACGAGGCTGCAGGCCAGCTGTTCGAGGGGCCACAGGCGTCTGATGGCTTGACTGGGGCTGGAGGATCCCCATCTAAGATCACTCATGAGGGTCTGGACGAGGAACCTCAGTTCTCTACTCTTGGTCCTCTCTCTGTGACATGGCAGCTGGCTTTTCCAAAGTGACTGATGACAGAGACAGAAGACTAAGAGGGAAGCTACAGTGCCTTTTGTAACTGAATCTTGGAAGTAAAAACCATCCCTCCTGTTTGCCACCGACATCCCTGCCTACTCAGGGGTGTGAGTACTAGAAGGTGGGGTCATTCCGACCACCATGAAGGCTAGCTGCTGCAGCTGCTTCGCCTGTGCGTGCATGTTTTCCAGCACACCAGGGAACTGTTGGAGATCCGAGGCTGGTCTCACTTAATGTCCCGGTTCCCTTATTTCATTCAAGGTACATTGCATGGAGATGCTCATATTCTCTTCACTACAACATGTCTGTATTTTTTAATAGATAGTGGAAACTAGGCCTAGAAAGGTTGGTTTTCCAAGTCATTTAGCCACTATGTAACTGAGTGTGAATCAACTAGGTCTTTCTGATTTAAAACACTGGTTCTTTCCTTGTTGCAAATGGTGCACTGATTTTGATTTCTGTGAAATATTTCTACAACCTGCTTCTTGTCTATCAGCTTTGATGATAATTAAGAGGAACAACTTGGTGGTACCCAATGACTATAAGGAAATATTTGTATATAACAATTCCAAGATAGGAAAAGTTCCTAAGAAGTTGCTGTAACCAACTAAAATCTCATATTCCTGGCCTTCATCTGTTCAGCAGTTGCCTATCAGAAGCCTCTGATTGATTTGACTGTTCAACGGAACAAGGGAGCTTCAGAGGCCCATAAGAGTCCTATTTCATTAGGCTTTTTCTTAGTTGGTCGTCTGGGAAGACTCAACTTGTCTCCAACCTCAGAAACTTCCTACCACAGCACCTTGTTCATCTGTCTCAAACAGATTAGGCAGTGGTGAGCAGGCTCTGGGTTTTCCAGGCTTGGTGGGATTGAACTGTAATCTAAACTGGAATGTTTCCCAATAAATTATTCTAGATACTATGAATTAGCTTCAGAGAGAAGCTCTGGGAAAATGGAAAGAAAAGGAAAAAAAAAAGTCCTTGCTGCACCTCTAAGTACAAAGTTATGTTGGTTCAATTCAGTAAAGGAGCTTTGATTTTCTTTTTTCATTTTCAACAAAATTCTGGCCCCTTTATTTGACTTTGAAAATGTGGACTGTGTGTTTCTAATTTCAGTCATTCTCCCTTTCTATTCTGCAAAAGAGGGAACGCTGCAGGTGGCTTTCTAAAACTTGAACACCCTGAGTTTCTGTGTTCCCTCTCATGATCATCTTTTATGTCTGCAGGGGACTTGTAGACTTGTTCTTGTAATGCTTCTTGGGTATTTTACTTATTGGCTAAAGCTACATTTTTTATTCAAGCATGTCCTTCCCCCACCTGGTTGGAGGACCGTGGAGTATTGTTGCTCTTCTCTCATCTCTGTTTGGATATGCTTTTTACTCATTATTTTTTGCCTGCAGTGGCGATGGGATAGTTTAATGTTACATGTGTCACCACAGTGCGCTTCCTCAAAACTGTGGATTTTCTTGGATCCCTTTAAAGAGTGTGAATATGCTATGGAGAAGATGGGAAAGGGGTTTGAAAATGAGCTTTGTGGCCAGGCGCAGTGGTGCATGCCTGTAGTCTGTAATCCCAGTAGTTGGGAGGCTGAGACAAAATCCAGAACCCCACCCACCCAGACTCATGAAATGGAATATTCTAGGATGGGATTTTGGGATTTATATATTTTTAAATAAACTTTAGAGGTGATTCAGATGTAGACAGTGCAGACTTATCCATGGAATGTTATTTAGGGAACCACCGAACTGGAACCCTCTCCCTTTTTCTCCCTTTTCCATAATTCAGTTCTGATAATCAAGTTTTGCTGTGGGGTGAGTGCATTTTACTTCTCTTTCAGGGGCTCATCTTAATGCCTTTTTGGTGGGGGCATGCCTTGGAATAACCAACCATTGTTAAGTCTGCAGCTTGTTCTCTGGTTTGAGCCCCATCACGTGTCTGGCACAGAGCCCATGTCACACCAAGGCTGGGTGTCTGCCTGTTGAGGCACTGAATGTGACCAGGAGCCAGGAATGGAGATGGGATAGTGCCACTGCTGAATTTAATGCCTGATATTATTGCTTTTTTTTTCAGTTTGGGATTGAACCCAGGAGCACTCTACCACTGAGCTATAGCCCAGCCCCTCTTTATTTTATTTTGAGACAGGATCTTACTGAGTTTCCCAGGCTGGTTTTGAGCTTGTAATCCTGCCTCCCCAGTAGCTGGGATTATAGGCCTGTGCCACTGTGCCTGGCTAATGCCTGGTATTATTTATAAAAACAGGTATGTTTATGTGTTTGTCTCTCCATGTATACAGACTTCTGAAGGCCCCTTGGGAAGGAAAAGAACCCAGAAGAGAGTGAGTAGCTATGGAGAACACTCTCAGGAGGGAATGGCTGGCTGTCTACGGGGGGGGAAGAGCCCTTTTCCTTCTGGGTAACAGATGCAGACGTTTAGAGTATAAACAGGGCATGTTTTAAATGTGCTTTTAGTTCTTCAATGAAATGCCATGATCCTAATTTAAAATGGATTCTTCAAGCATTATGACTATGCTGGGTGTGATCTCTGATGTGTACTATTAGGATGTCTGTGCCAAGGGTTTCAATGTTGTATGATGATCTGCCTTTTTTTTTTAAGGAAAATGTCCAGGTGGCCAAGGGAGCCTATTTCCCCTATGAGCTCTGTGCTAGCTAAGTAACTATGTCACCTTGGGAAAGTTACGTTCCAGCTTGAGAATAAATGTCTATTTATTAGAGAAAGGAGAGTGATTACTTCACGTTTTCATCTAGGTAGGTAAATCTGTTCAGTATTATATTAGTTTGCTCAGACTGCCTTTATAAAATATGGCAGACAGGGCTGCTTAAATGACAGGAATTTATTTTCTCATAGTTCTAGAGGCCACAAGTCTTAAGTCAAGGTGTTGGCAGGGTTGGTTTCCCCTGAGGCGTTTCCTTGGCTTATCTTCACGTTGTCCTTCCTCTGTTCACACACCCCTGGGGTCTCTCTGTGTGTCTGTATTTCCTCTTCTAGGACCCCAGTCAGACTGGATTAGGGCCCACCCCAACAGCCTCACTTTAACTTAATCATGCCTTCTAAAGGCCTTTTCTTCAAATCCGGTCACATTCTGAGGCCCTGGGGTGAGGTTCAACATGTGAATTTTAGGGAGCACAGTCCTGCGCATCCAAATGCCTTTGGGTGTAGAGGTCCCAGTGAAGCACTGGCTTGGAGTGGCTGCCGGGCACACTGGCTGTCTATACTACTGGTAAAATGAATGAACCCCTAAAGACACTGGGTCCTTTCCTTGCTATTCTGGATCTAAGTGCGGAGATGATCTCTCTGTGTTACATGGAGTCGAAGGTAGAGGCACAGAATGGTCCTAACAATGAAGGAGACTCTGAGTGTTAGAGGAAGCTGAGGTGGAGAGAGGGCTTGAGCTATGCTTACAATTAGGTCTCTTGATTTATAACCCAGTTCCATCCACTCCAAGACAGAGCATGGAAGCAGACTCTCTGACCCACCACTGCCTCACTCTAACACATTGGGGATGCCCCGACCTAAGAGTGCTCAGGTGCTTTTTTTTTCAAGCTCAGAGGAGGGGAGGCTGTGATGGCTATTTTATTGAGAATGTGCTAAGAACATCCTAAAAATAGTGACAGCCTGTAATCAAAAGCTTTTTGTCTGAAGGAGGGCTTTTTCAATGCTTTCTTCTTCTTGATCTTCCAAAGGAGGTCGGGTTTCTCACCATGACTTGTAGGATCAAAGTCTGTAAGTTGGCCGAGTTTGTTATATTTAAACAGATGGGGTGCAGAAACAGACAATAGTAGAAATGAGCCATTTATTTCTTTTAGTTTAATTTCTCAGTTAGGACTGGAAATGATTCCTGATGTCTGGTTAGTTTTAGATGTAACAGACTGTTGAGATATTTTAAGAAATTCTATCAAATTGTCACCATTTCTTTCTGGAACCCATCAAGCAACTTGGAAATCAGAGATGTGACCTTCCCTTGTGAGATAAAACTTGCAGATGTTGCTGTGTGCTTTTAGGAAACCTTTTGAAGATCCTTGGGAAAATCAAATATAATCTTCTCAAATATTTGTATCTGTGGTAGAAAGCAGTGGTCTACATAGTCTAATGAGCATTTCAGTCTGTCCTGGGAAAGAAGTTCAGTAGCATCACATTAGTGTTCCCCATTTGTCTTGCTCTCATGATAAAATAGCTGGCACTGCCTCCTTGTGAAACCACTAAAAGAGAAAGGATGCCCAGACTTCTCCCAGCATCTGAAGCCTAGACATCTGAGTCTCTACATTGTCTGTCATTTATAAATTATCTAAATGCAAAAATAGAGATGTCTTTTAATATACAAAAATGATTTGCATTTTTTTGTATCTGTGCTATTCATGAGATAGAATATTTATGCCACAGACCACTCCCTATTTCCTGAACAGTTTATTCATTCAACAAAAATTGAGAGAGGTTTCCTGTGCCAGGCACTAAGACTATAGCAGTGAACAATGATAACAAAGATAATGGTCTCTGTACTCAGGGAGTTTATATTTTAGTGAAAAAAAAGGCTTAATAAAATCATGCAAGTTGGGATAAATTCTCCAAAGGAAGGAATATGATTCTAGAAGATAACAGAAGCAGATAATGAAGGAGGCTGCCCCAGGCTGGAAGGCTTTCCTGAGACATGCATCTTGGCTGAAAAATGAAGATTAGGGATGGGTCTAGTAAGCTGGGAAGGCTGGAGAGGCAGTGCCAGGAGACAGTGGCCCAACAGACGGGACAGCGTGCACAAAGAGGAATAATGGAAAAGCAGTGGGTTGGGGATGAGAGAGTTTAGGTATTTGTCTATTCTCTCTCTCTCTCTCTCTCTCTCTCTCTCTTATAACGGGGTGGGGGTGGCATTTATTTCCTTGGGCCTCGTGTCCTTATTGGTAACACAACTGAATTTAAATCAGAAAATATGAAGGACCTCAGAGACACTGAACTAGATTTACACACTCACAAAAATTGAGCGCTTAAACCATGAACCATACAGTATGTTGGGTCCCGCAACGCAAAGGTGAATGAACAGGGGTGAGTGACCTCCAGCGGTGGAGTCCAGTGGCAGAGCAAAACATATGAGGTGCCCAATCATGGCACCATCTTTTGAGTGTCATGGAAACACAGAGGAGGGTGGGATTGCCTTCATGGGAGGAGGGGAGAGGTTTGGAGGGTTTCATGGAGGAAAAGATCTTTGCATTTAGATAATTTACTACCTGCCAGGAGGTAAAGAGGCGAAGTTAGACTGGGCAGTCAGGCTGCTATGAAAAAAAATGTGTAGAGGTTGAAAATATGCCCAGGGACAGCAGTGATTAATACTGCTTCACACTCCAAAGCACTGACGACTTGGCCATGTCTTTTCTTGTTAATGCAGGAGATCAAACCCAGGACCTCATGCATGCTAGGCAAGCGCTCGACCACTGAGCTGCACCCCCAGCCCTGGTCTTGACCTTTTGAGAGCCCATGTGCACCTGGATTTCCAGGGTCGATCTGAAGGCTGATTATGGAAATCTTTGCCCCCAGTCTGCTTGCTCTGTAAGGCTGAAGGAGTGTAGACGGTTTCCCTGCCTTGACTTGATTCTCCATCTGTCATAAAATGCCCTTTTCATAGCACGGTGGGTGGTGACTTCATTATTGTTTGTGGGATATTTAGAAGTTCAGGTCAAGGATGACTTTCTGCTGCAAATCTGAAGGCCCAAAGTAAGATGCTTAAAAATGAAGGAGAAATTGCTTTGTTTTTTGTTTTGGTTTTGTCTTTTTTAAAATTTCTATTTCAGAGAAAGATGTTAATGACTTGAATGTGCTTCCTAGTTGGGTCAGATCCTCAAAAAATGATGTCCTCTAGAGAGACAGGCAGAGCTTTTAGGAGCTGCTTTACTGTTATTTTTTGTTTATTTTCCTAACTCTGTGGCCTGAATGGGACATAGTTTCCTCGCCAAGACTGGCTTAGCATTCCTGCCATGTTTCTTTTTTTTCTTGGTGGTACTAGGGATTGAACCCAGGGGCATTCTACCTCCAAGCTACATCCCCAACCCCTTTTTAATTTTTTGTTTTGAAACAAGTTCTCGCTAGGTTGCTGAGAGTCTCATTATATTGCCAAGGCTATCCTCAAACCTGTGGTCCTCCTGTCTCAGCCTCCCAAGTACTGGGATTACAGACATGCACCACCACACTCCTGCCTTGTTTTACCAGCAAGCCAAGGACATGAAAAGAGACAACCCAGGCAGCTTGAAGAGGGAGTTACTAGAAATTGGGCTGTGGTCATTTAGTCTGAAAGTGCTTAGAAACAAATCAAAACACCGAACTAACATTATTGATTTTAAAATTTGTTCCCTACCTACTTCTGAAAAGAGAGTCAAGGCTTGACAAAACATGGCCATTAAAAGATGCAGGGCAAAGCCAAAGCCTTCCCAAGAAGGTTTGTGCAGCAGCAAATAGATTTTACTGAACTTAGGTAGATAGCTCTGCTAATATTGCTATTGTTTGGGGACATGAATTTTAGATGGAAGATTCCTGCCAGTCTAAGCAAAAAAGGAAACTATGGTTGCCTGACAACTTTTATTGACTGACAAGAGGAAACAGGTCAGCTGGTTGGGAGAGTCATTCTTCAATGTACTTATCATGCAGAGATTTATACTCTCAGTGTTGAATAGTGTAATTTGCTCTTACTTCAGTAAGCTTTCCAGCCAAGGGCGTTCTCCTGGGCAAGACAAGTTTTTTTGCATTCACCTACAGTAAAGCCTTATTTAGTTGAAGATATTTTTATATGGCACATAGCTAAGGCGATCCAGGTGTGTAGGTTTCTATGATGATTCTATGCAAGGAAAAATACCAGTAAATGGGTAGATATTACATTGCTTAAATCGGTGTCTTAAAACTTGTGTGTTCATAAGAATTAGGTGAGGCTCTCAGTGAATCAGTCTCCAGGTAGGAGTCTGGGTGTACATTTAACAATTGCACCAAGTGATTTCTTACGCTCAAAGAAGTTTAGGGAACACTACGGTAGATGGTTTTCCTTGACTGTTTTTCCCTTAGCTGGGCTTTGTACCAGTCATTTTGAGCATTACATTGTGATAGGAGCCTGGGGCAGTAGCATTCAAAGCGAGATGATGAAGCCCAGCAGTGCCAATTTAATTAGCTGGCCTGGACAGCCAGAATGCCATTTCCCTTTCTCAAGCTGTGGTACTGCAGGGTGCTGCCCATCCGTTCCTTCCAGGTGCCTTCTCATCTGTGATCCCATTGGTCCTTACAATGTCTCAGTGTAGTGGGCAGAGCAAGTATAAGAACACTTTTAAGGTGTACATTTCTCCACAGTTCTGCATCTCTAACATTAGTACACATCTTAGAGTTGATGATGTCTGAGTTTGAATTGGTTTTTCTATCTTAGACATAAAATAATGGTGTACCTTATATTCAATAAGTGTCAAAGATTTGGTGAACCACGGTTGCTCCTTTGGTAGATGAGTCATTGGTGCTAAGAAGGTGATGTGACCTTGGGAAGTCACTGTGAGCTGGGGGAACCCAGTTTCAGATTCGACTCTCTGACTTTGAACTAGTCATTGACTGCTGAGTAAACAAATACCCCAAAACATAGCAGATTAAAACAAGGTTAGGCATGTCTTATCTCACATGGTTTCATGGGGGAGGCATCAGGGAGGAGCTTAGCTGTGTGGTTCTGGTTTAGAGTCTCATGGGTTGCAGATAAGATGCTGGCAGGAGTTGCTGTCATCTGAAAGCTTGTCTCATGCTGGAAAGTCCATTCACAGGAGGCCTCAGTTCCTCCCCATATAAACCTCTCCAAATGATGCTTTGAAAGCGCCACAACATAGTGACTGGCTTCCCCCAGCAAGTGATCCAAGGGACCAAGGCAAGGGAAAAGTTGAAATGCCGTTATGACCTCGCTTCACTGTATCACTTCTACATTCAATTTGCCACAGAGACCAACCGGACTCGGTGTGCCAGGGCACCACACAGAGTGTGGGTTCCAGGACGTGAAGGTCACTAGGGGCTGGCTGTTTCCGTCCACCACACTGCCTTTCCAGCACAGTTCTGTCCTGATCAGCTCAGTCATTTCATATCCTTATCCTAAATTGAATGAATGGACAATCTTTGTGACTTATGCCCCATCCTAGCACTTCTGAAACTTCAACGAGCCTACAAACCTCCTGGGTCTCCTGTTAAACACAGATCTTGATTCAGTAGGTTTCAAATGGGAATGAGATTTTGCATTTTCACCAGCTCCCAGATGATGCCCTTGCTCATGGTCCATGACCCACACTTTGAGTAGCAAAATGAAGAAAGTCAGGAAGGCCTTCAGTAGCACTGTCTCAGGGCCACACTGTAACCACAACTTTTCTTCTTCTTAGAATATACTTGCCTCCTCCTTTATTCAGCAGAGAGACAAATGCTTTGGAAGGAACTAAGGAAACAGAGCAGCCTTCTTGGTGAAGTCGGTTAACAGAAAGGGAGGTATGAAGCAGACATGAGTCCATGCATTATTAGGTAGGCAGCTGGCTGCAGCTGTGAGCTTCAAGGGAAGGTCAGATTTCAGACAGCGACAGCTGGGTGCTCAGGATGGCCAGGTGACTCCCTTGCAGGGGGTGGGGGTGGGTGGGACCCAAACAGCGCTTAGAATAAAGCACAGCAATGCATTCTTCAGAGTTCACCCCCTTCCTCACCTTTCTCCTCTCTTCCTTTTACACACACATACACACATGTGCACAAATATACACACACACCGTTGCAGCATTAGCACTCAGGCAGGCTCTAGACTCCTAAACATTTTCGTGAATAAAATAAAAATTATAGCTGAAACAGTCCCATAAATGCTGCCACACTTCAAGCTGCTTAGCTACGAGCTAGGAGGTTTGCCCTCGCATTCTGTCTGCCTTGCTTCTTGCCCCTGGCAAAACATGTCCTGTGTGTTCCTACACATCAGTCAAAAGGAACATGTTAGACCCTGAGCTCCACAGGAAAGGAGCTGTGTCTGTTTTTTCTCTCTCCCCTCCCCCTCTGTCTTTTTCTTTTTACACACATGCATTACAAATAAGTAGAAGAATAAACAAACAAGACATGTGGTGAGAAGGAGCTCTTGAACCTTGTGAATCTCATAGGAACCTGATGAGGTCTTTGCAGTAGACACAGGGAACTCCATTTCTCACACTCTGGTGTTTTGGGTGGATCTGTCATAGCTGGAAGGGCTCTCAATATTGAGTGCATGCATTTACTTTTCATCTATCTCCCCTCCCCATCTGTGCTGAGGAGGGGCGATACTGAGCTGCATTTCGTGGGGCTTCTGTTCCAGAAGATTCCACGAGGGGACATTGATTTGTCAAAGAAAGGACTGTCATTATCTGAGGCTGTCTACTGAATATCAACCAGTCCATACCTGGCTGGTGGGAATGCAAAAATGGCACAACCTCTGTGGGAAATAATGGTACAACCTCTATCATAAAAATTGAACATGCACCATATACTTAAATAACACAGCTATGGAACTCCTAGATATGTACCTGAGAGAGATGGCATTTATATTGCACAAAGGCCTGTACAGAAATGTTTACAACCGTTTCATTCATATTAGCAAAAAACTAGAAATTGGTGAATGGACAAGTTGTGTCACATCCATGCAATGGCATGCTACTTAGCAATATGAAGAGGCAAGGTAGAGTGGAATCAACAAAATGGGTGGATCTCTTTTTTTGTACTGGAGATGGAACTCAGGGGTGTTCTACCACTGAGCTACACCCCTACCCCTTTTTTTATTTTTTATTTTGAAACGGGGTCTCGCTAAGTTACAGTGCTGGCCTTGAACCTGTGATCCTCCTGTTTTTGCCTTCCAGGTACTGGGATTACAGGCATGTACTACCATGCCTGGCCCAAGGGGTCAATCTTAAAAACATCATGCTAAGGGAAAGAAGTCAGCTGTGAAAGGTAACATACTCTTCCATTTGTGTGTCACTCAGGAAATACCAAAACCATAGGGACGCCGGGCGTGGTGGCGCACGCTTGTAATCCCAGTACTTTGGGAGGCGGAGACCGGAGGATCCGGGTTCACGGCCAGCCTCAGCTGTCTCTATCTCTCTCTTTCCCTGTCTCTCTTTCTCTCTACTTAGTGAGGCCCTCCGCAACTTTGTGAGACCCGGTTTCAAAATAAAGTATAAAAAATAGGGCCGGGGGTGTAGCGTGGAGGTAGAACGCCCCTGCGTTCAATCCCTGGTACCGCAAAAAAAAACAAAAAAAAACCATAGGGACAAATCAGATCAGAGATTGCCTCCTGGAGTCTTGGTAGAGGAGTGACTGCAAAGGGGTATGAGAAAGCTTTTTGGGGTGGTATCTAGGGGTATTGGAAATCTCTGTCTTAATTGTGGTGGTCATCCAGGTTCATTTTTTTAAAATGGGTGAATTTTATTGTACATCAGTTGTACCTCAATAAACATGACTTTAAAAAAATCACATCAAAGCCACCATTTTCCAGATGAGGAGGCAGGTCCTACATGAGGAAGTGACTCACTCTAGCAGTTATGAGGCAGGAACCAGACGTCCTGGGCCGGTCCTGGGTCCCAAAGTGGCAGGGAGCCCAAGCCTTGGCCTCCTGTCTTGGCCACCTGACATTCCAGGTGGGCTTGAGTGCACTCCCTTGCTTTTCAGTGCAGTGCTGTGCGCGGCTGTGTAAACCCACACTCCACTGTGCCGCCCATCAGGCTGTGGACTTGAGGTTTGCCTGGAGCGTTCCTCAGTAGAAAATAAAGCAGATTTGCATCCAGCCAGAATCCAAAGAACATAAAGCTCTTATAATGAACTTCTGCATATACTCTTCTGAGGAGGCTGGGGGAAGCAAAACAGTGTCACCGATGTACACAGAGGAGTCCTTGCCGGGCACTGAGGGTCAGTCTAGAAAGAACACAGCGACCTGGAGATCCACACTAGCCTCTTGGGGCAGAGGGAGAGGTTTAGAGCGAGCCCGCCTGGTTGCAGTTCCCTCACTGGTGACCTTGGGTAGCCACTTCTGTCTGCAAAATAGTGACCATGATTCTTACCTCCTAGAGTGCCTGTGAGGTTTAAATGAGAGATTAGAAAATAGAGCGCCCAGCCAGCTATGATCAACTGCTCCGTGCGTCAGCACCGCGCTCTGTGCTTCACACACCTTATTATCTTCCACCTTAACAGTCCTTCTTCCATTGTGGAGCTGATCCGGCCCAGGGATATCATCTGTCAGCAGTCACACTGCCAGCAGAACCACTGGGCTAGGTGGACACTTTAGTAAATGGTCTTGGCTCTGAATCCAGCCCTATTAGTAAAATAATTAGTGGGAATGGTTAGGAAGGAATAAAACCCTGTTTTTTTTTTTCTTTGAGAGGAAGCCCTCTTTTACTTTTTCACATTTTAAAAAAGAAAGGGAAAATAATCGAGGGATTGGGGGCCCTCTAACTCCCAGTTAAAAGGAAGCTGCTCTCTCCAGTCTCTTCTCTCAACCTTTTTTTCCTGGAAAATTACTCCCAACAACCAAGAGACCAGGTTCCAGCCCAAACCAGAGAGGCAGGGAGACTGCTCCCCGGCCCCCAGCAGGGTGGCTCTCTGAGATTATTCTCTGAATTTGCAAACTCTGCCCAAACCAAAGAGGCAGGGAGACTGCTCCCGGTGCCCAGCATGGTGGCTGTCCGAGATTATTCTCTGCACTTGCAAACTCTGCTTTCTAAGATTTAGAGGGTGGTTTAATGCTAACTGAAATAGGGTCAGCCAGGGTTGACATTTATTGAACTTATTTATTTTTCCTCTTTCACAATTGCAATAATATACCAGGTTAAGTTTTCCATCTCGACTTGGAAATATTTGTTATTCTGTCATGCAGTGTGAGCCTAGATTTACAAAACACCAGTTAATAGCTCAACACAACTGGCAAAACATTAACTGGCAAACATACCAAGGACAAGAGGGCTGGTTTCTATGCGATCCATGATTAAATCCCTCTGTTACAGGCCTCATGGGCGTTGACTCCGTTTTCCTTTCCTAATCATTGCCACCCAGTAGAAAGTGGTGAGTTAGACTTACCAATTGTAATGCATCGTGTTAAGCACTGTGTGCCATCTTGTGTCATTGATGTTGCTCTCAAAGGGTATAATTTGGCCTGGAAGTAAGCAAGCTAGATTCCAATACCTAGATGATACGTATGATACATGTTAAAGCTCTTTATGGAGAGAAACACCCATTCCCCCCTCCTCCCCTACACACACAGTGTTTTAGGTGGTAGAGATTTTTACAGTGCCTAAGGCAGAATTATTATCGTCTTGAACAGATTAGGATCCTGAGGACCAGGGTGGCGGTTGAAGTGGGAGGATAAAGACAGTCTCCCAACACCAGCCCAGAGCCGTTTCCGCTAGCCCACAGCACACTCCCTTTGTGTAAGTTATTTAATAAATTCATTTCACAACCCATGGAGCACAGTAGGAAACAATGCAATTACTGAACCATAGGAACACAGCTGCCAACATCTTGTTGATTCAGAATTGTCCAAACACTTCCACGTGGGGGCGGGACTGGTGCAATTTGCTGGTTCAACAGTTGACATTGATAAATTGGAGTTTCATTTCCTCTGCCTTCTGTTGGAGGTGCTAATGAGCACTGAAAGGCCAGAGAAACACAGAAGGGAGACTCTGCCTGATTTACATACTAAGTAATTGAGCCCAGAAAATGGTGACTTGACGCCACTAGGTAATAGGTGGATGTGGAAGGCAGTGATAAAGGCCAAATAAAATTAGCACAGTGAAAATTTTAATTATTTAAGTTCCACTTGCAGATTGTGTGGGCTGGAATCTGCATTTATGAGGAGAGAGTGTTTGCTTTTCCTAATATTCTTTTATATGTTTCCTGAAATGTTCTTTTATATTTAATGGGGCGCTATGCCAAGATTCCTCGGCGTCTGGAAAATGAGGGGGTTGGACCACATGATCTCTGAGGCCTCTTCCACACTCTCACTTTTGACTTGCTCTGGCATGAGAATTTGCCTGAAATGAACTGCATTTCCCTACACACACATTTATCCAGGACTCTGTTGTCGAAACCATTCATTTTCTCATTCGTTGAAGAAGCATACTATGTGCTGGTCACCATGTTAGGAACTAGAAATAAAGGAGGCAATAGGGCTGAACATCGCCAGACTCCTGTTCTCAAGAGGTGACATTCTAACCAGGTGGTAGGTAAGTGCAATGTGTCAGGCTATGCGTGGGATGGGTGTACAGAGCAGAGTGAAAGCGCATGAGAGATCCAAAAGCGGGATGGAACCAAGGACTGCGATTTGGAGCGTGCAGTGTCTGAGGCAGATCCATAAAATAGGAGGGACGACTGAGAAGTATTTGCATGGACTTCGTTCTGTGTCTTCCAGGACTTTCTCAGAACCTTTTCTGTATGTGGCGTAGAAGAGGTTTATGAGGACATCCTGAAACACAGGGTTTGCTGAGTATGAGGACAAAAAGTGGAAAGAAAAAGGAGAGACTTCTGGAGAATGGATGGCAGAGGGTTGACACTCAAAGAGCTGACTTGATGAAAAGGTTAAAAATTTTAAATGAAAATCTCAGAAGTATATTTTGTATTTCTCTCCTTAAATAGAGGCTGTGGGCCACAACTGAATTCAAGGACCTCTTTATGAAACCAGCTATTTTAATCAACTATTTGGAGTTGGAAATACTTTTTTTTAAAATTTTTTCTTGCGGTACTAGGGATTGAACGCAGGGGCGTTCTACCTCCGCGCTACGCCCCCGGCCCTATTTTTATACTTTATTTTGAAACTGGGTCTCACGAAGTTGTGGAGGGCCTCACTAAGAGAGAGAGAGAGGGAGGGGGAGAGAGAGAGAGAGAGAGAGAGAGAGAGAGAGAGAGAGAAAGAGAGAGGAGAGAAAGAGCGAGAGAAAGAGCTGAGACTGGCCACGAACCTGGATCCTCCAGTCTCCGCCTCCCAAAGTACTGGGATTACAAGCGTGCGCCACCACGCCCGGCTGGAAATACTTTTAAACTTGTCTATATTCATTGTTTCACATAAGAGGCAAGTAATACTCAGAAGCTAATTATTATTATTTTTAAGTAAGACAGTTTGGACCAAGATGTAGATAGAGCCCTTGCCTGGCATGCACAAGACCCTAGGTTTTATTCTGAGCAAAGCAATAAATTAAATAAATAAATACCACTTAATGGCTAAGCTCACTCTAAAAAAGTTCACTGCCTCCCCAAACTACCCTTTCCTTCAAAGGCCAATTCAAAATATTACCTCTTCTAGGAAGTTCTCTTCCATATTTCACTCTTTTCCCTTTAATTTTCTACCAGTTACCAATATTGAACTTTCCCTCATTAGAAAAGAATGAACAAACTTGAATTTTTGCCTAATTATTTAAGTTCTTATTACATCTCCCAGCGTAGTTAATAATTTGCTTTTTCTTCTTTCATCCAACAAATTGAATGTTTACAAAGGAGTCCTTAGTTTTTGGTCTAAATGGGAAGATGGTTCATAGAGTTTTAAGGGATGAAATCTTAAATTCTTCATCGGGAATTTAAGTCCCTTAGTGATTTGACTTTATTCTTACCGTCCAGAATTCTCTTGGTAAAGCTGGATATATTACCAAAAGAGGAGATTTCTACTTTTACTCACTAAGTTCTCACAAGAGCAAATCTCTACTTAACATATGTCAACATAGAGGGAAGAGCTGCAGTGATTTTTGCTTTTACCTAAAAGACCATCAGGCTGTCTATGGGAACCAATTCTTATTTCCATGGTTTTAAAATTTTCTCAATTTTTCATCTGTCAATTTTATTCAAAATCAGGTATCAATTCTGTTTGAGTAAAAGAGATTGTCATGAGTACTGGACTTTTAAAATTAACCATTTACATGCGTGAATGTGCATCTCAGTGTTCAAGCCAGCCACTAGTATTCCTTTTTCCTTATCTATTAAATTTTCAGCCAGAAGAGTAGACTTGGAGAAATACATTTTGTTAAGTTGTGGGTAGATGCAATTAGGAATTCATTTTAGTTGAATTCCAGTTGCAAGTCATTTTAAAGGTTATCAGACATTTATTTACTCAATGGTTTTATTTTATTTTATTATTTTATTTTTGAGATTGGGTCTTGCTATTTTGTCCAGGCTGGCCTTGAACTCCTGGGCTCAAATGATTCTCTTGCCTCAGTCTCCCAAGTAGCTGGGATACAAGTGTGCATCACTGTGCTCATCTTACTCAATGACTTTAAAACAGATTGGATGCATTTTTATATGGCATTAATTAAAATTAAACCTGTTCTAAACAGGATGTCTTTGCAAGGAATTTTTTTTGGGGGGGGCAGTACTGAGGATTGAACCCAGGGGCATTCTACCTCCGAGCTGCACCCCCAGCCCTTTTTTATGTTTTTGTTTTGAAACAGGGTCTCACTAGGTTGCTGAGAGTCTCACTAAGTTGCTGAGGCTGTCCTCAAACCTGTAATCCTCCTGTGTCAGCCTCCCAGGTACTGGGATTACAGGTGTGCGCTACCACACTTGGCCAGTAATCTTGACTTTTATTTTAAATTTGTTTGGTTTAGGCCACCTATAAATAAACTATAACTCAGTCTATTAGGTTCAAAAACAATTCAGACATGTTTAAGAAGTGTAAATTTAATTTTGAATGAGTACTATGTTGGCTTATAAATGTGTCAGATATGACTTCTCTCATATTATCATATCCTGTCTGTTTAGTAGAAACTGTAGAAAGCAAAGGTCAACTGAATGCTGCCATCCTGTGATGGCCAGACTGTCCTGAGAAGGATTTGTGTTTGCACATTTACGGCCATCTCCATCTCTCCACCTCTTGGTGGTATCGCATGACTCACACCAGTCGATCAGAGCACTGGTTTAAGAATGTGGACACTTGGTCTAGTCTAGGCTCTGACACCAGCGGTGTGACTTTTCGTTCCTGATGACGCCTCTGTGGCATTCAATGTGCTCATCTATAACACGAAGCAGTCAGACTGGGTGTTCTAAGGGCCCAGGTAGTTTTGAGATGGAGGAACGTGAGCAATGGATATTTCCTTCAGCTTTGAATGTAGAGAAGACAAAGCCATCAACACACAGCGACTTGCTCATAAGGAAAATCTCCAGCTCATCAGGAATAGGTCAGGCTCTTTTGAACCGTTGGTTCTCTCCAGCTCTTTGGCCCTCATGGCCCCCCGTGGCCACCCTGACAGCGCCTCCTGGTATTGAACTTTATCATTACCAAGCCCAGTTGTTTGAATTCCCTCTTGTATCTAGTAGGATAACTTAACTTCTAGGTGAACATTTAAAAGGTGTGGGAAGAATAAAGATAGTTGGCAAGTTCCCATTCTAATACTGAATTCCCTATCTCCGTGCCTATCAAGATTGGTATCTGAGACAAACTTACATTACCTTTTCTACTGAATCTTATTTTGGGGGAGAAACCAATAATTCAAGTGGAACAGTATAAGTGACGCTCCAGGAGATTGTGGGTTCACCTCTTCAACTATATTTAGAAACAACTTCTATTAAGATTGACAATTTTAAGCAGATTCCTCATTCCTTCCCCACCATACCCCCACCTTTTTCCTTTGGACCAGTACTCTTAGTTTGTTAGAAATGTGATGGGTATAAATTTGTTTGTTTAGAATCAGATCACATATTTCTGTACAAAAATGTTCCAAATAGTGCTTAGGTTCATAGGTGCCATTTTAACTCACATACATATTAATTGTAACTAATACTTATTAACCTGATCTTGGGGAGTTGGAAGCTGGGTAGGAGGGACAGATATGAAGAGGAAGAAAGCCGGGCGTACTGGTGCACGCTTATAATCTTTGTACTTGGGAAGCTGAGACAGGAGGATTGCAGGTTCATGGCCAGCCTCAGCTATTTAGTGATGCCCTCTGCAACTTAGTGAGATTCTATTTCAAACTAAAAAATAAAATAGGGCTGGGGGTGCAGCTTGGAGGTAGAATGCCCTTGGGTTCAATCTCCAGCACAAAAAAAGGAAAAAATTAAAGGAAGAAGAAGAGAAGAACTGAGCCGTTTTGAAATTGACAGAGCATTTCTTTGGTGCTGCCTCCCCACTCTAACTTCTGTCCCCAGGGCCTCCCGGCACCCTGATGTCCCACCATGGTACTTGGTCAGTCCCCAGGTCCCTCAGTCCACTCTGAAGCAAAATCTCTGCCACAGGGCCTGTGCTGTCTGCTGCTGTAGGGATGCCGCACCCCAGCAGGACACTTCCATACTAGGAGTAAATGGTAGTGAGCATTTTTTTTTTCGGTACTGGGTATTGAACCCAGGGGCATTCTACCTCCGAGCTACACCCCCCCGGCCCTAGTTTTTATTCTTTATTTTGAAACAGGGTCTCACTAAGTTGTGGAGGTGCCTCACTAAGTAGCTGAGGCTGGCCACGAACCCAGATCCTCCGGTCTCAGCCTCCCAAGTACTGGGATTACAAGCATGTGCCACCATGCCTGGCTGGTAGTGAGCATTTTGACTTCCAAGAGGCAACTTCCATATTCTTTTTAATTGTGCAAGTGAACTTAACTGGTAGAATTTCAGGCAAGATGGGAGGACAAACATTCAGGGAAAATTCAGGCTTGGAAATCCTTCTCCTGGCTTCATTCTCCTTGCTTGCCTCTAGGTTTCCCAGTGGCTTTCATTTCTGGACCCCCTAGCCTTTGAAAGCTTCTGTGACTTTGCCAGGTCCTGGAACAATAGTGGAGTTGTGAGGCTGGGGTAAGTGGTGGGGGGAGCCAGGTGTGGACAGCAGCTCCTCTTACCTCGGAGAGATGTTTGCAAGTCATCTCCGCTTTTGGAATCAGATGCTTGGGTTCAAATACCAGATCCACTGAGTTGGTGAGTTTGGGCAATTATTTAGCCTCAGTCTCCATTCCTTCATACAGCCAGGGGTATTATAAAGATTAATGATAAGATACTCAATACAGGGTAATGTTAGTAAGAGTCCAAGGGTGGCTGGATATTGACATTAGCAACATTTGAAAGGCAGCAGCATCCTTCAGATAGATGTGTGTGCATTGCTGTTTGAGGGGTGCATAATGTCAGAAACTATTCTGTTTAAGTAGATTTGTGGGGATGGAGGTGGGTGGCGGAGCTTCCAGATGCAGACATCCAGTTATTTGCCGATGAGGCCGGCGGAGCTGCTCTGAGAGTGGCCTTTGCAGAGGGAGCGTGGGGCAGGATGCTGGAGGAATGTTTCAAACCAGCCTGAGCAGTCACTGAGGCACGCACGAGGTCATCAGCAGTCACTCGCTGTCTGTTGGAGGTGAGAATCAATACCAGAGGGAGAAGGTGAGGAATCATGTTGCCTGCCAACTGGCTGTAAATCCAGTGCCTGTTATTTTCTTTCTAACCACTTTAAAGAAACTTCAACACAACTCCTTTCCCTGCAAAACAGGCCCTCATCCCTGGACTTTGAAAGCCCTTTGGAAAGATCTGAAATTATCTGTTGTATTGTCTGGAATTGTTATACCAGGTAAATTAAAGGCCTGTTTTATTCCATTCTGCTTAAGTTATATTGACATTTATAATGTCTTTGTTTTATTTCTTACAATCTGTTCCTTGCTACTTATGAATTGTACAGACATAATGTGTCCGGAGGGTCTGCCTGAGCATCTGTGTGTATCTGTGAGGCCTGGACTTTTATACCTAAAAGCTCTGACTTTCTGAGAACTCACCCTTAACATAGCATCACCCTCCCCTTTCTCTCCACACAGAAATACAAACACATGTTTTATGTGTGATTCCTGAAAGTCGGAACATTAAAGACCATCTAGTCCATAGAGCTTTTCCTGTAGCCAAGGAAGCAGAGATCTGCAGAAGGTAATGCCACCTCAGAGGGCAGACCCAGGCCCTGAGCGTCCTGCTGCAGGTTCAGAGCTCCCTAGGGATCTGGGGCTTGTCCCCAGAGCACTGGCCACAGGGCTGAAGGGTCTGCTCTGCACAGGTGCCTGCCAAGCGCCTGTCCTGCCATTTCTGGAATTGGTAGAAGTCGTCGAATCAAGTCGGTAAAGTTGGCAAAAAGTAAAGTCTTTATAGACAGCTTTGGAATGATTCGAGCAGGGACTTGGGGATCCCCCCCGCCGACAGTGTTCTGCATAGAGCAGATCTTTTGTAAGCACTGATTTATTTTTGTGCTGAAGGCCAGCCTCGGGCAGAATTGGGGAATAGGCAGCTTGATATGATGCAGTGATGTTCAAACCTTTTTCTCTGCTTTTAAAACTGTAGGACTCTTACTTCAAATAGCAGCACGAGAGGAAGCCCAATATGTAAAACAGATAAAAGTGGTTGAAGTGGAGGTGGGGGGCCCTGATTCTGCTCGTTTGGCTCTCAGATTCTTTCCTTCTACTTCATCTTCTGCATCTACCATCCACTCATGTCAGGGCTCCCTGGGGGGAGGGGTCCAGCCCTTGGTGTTCAGTTTGGAAGCTGCCATTGCAGTGAAGAGCCAGTGTTCTGTATCTAGACAGCCCTATGCCAGTTGCCTTCGGCAAGTCCCTTAACCACTGAGCTTGATTTTCTTTTCTTATAAATTGAGGCTAAAGTGTCAAACAGAAAGTTTCTGCATGTAATTTTTAAGTGAGATAATACATAGTTTACCTGGGCCATAGCAGCTGCTGAGATCCCACGGCTCCTTTTAATCTTTTCTCCCCCCCCCCCCACTTCCGTACCTTTCTCCCCCTCTTTTCAGCAGCGCAGGCAACTCTGGCACTAACACTCTTCAAACACACTCAGCTGTCCAGGAAAATTCTGAGTCACTTATGTGCAGTGTCAGCTCAGGTCGTCCATTGTCCCCAAGAGCATTTCCACTGGTACTTCTAGATTCTAGGCTAGGAGCTCAAACCCTGCCCCTAGCTGACCCGAACAATTGGCATTCCAGGAAGCTGTGTCGAGGGGCCTTGCAGTCATGCATTTCGGAACAGCAGTCTGCCTTCTGTCCCTGTAAGCTGAGCACGACTCTAGGCATTTATGTGACAATACAATATACACACGAAAATTCTCACATTCTGCAAACTTGCATTCCCAAAACATCATGACTTGTGGGGAAAATAAGGTTATGAATAGGTCACTCAAAACCTCTTTGACTTTAGAACCAGAACATTAACAAAAGCAATTAGCAATACTAAGTAATTTTTTTAAAAAAAATCACTCTTAATATAGGACTTAAAAAATGGTTGAAGTGGTAGAGGAAAGGACTCAGTTGTTAAAGTTTAATGACAGTAAAATGCACTAAAATCATAGAAAACAATTTAAAAAAGATAAGCATTTCTACAATAGACCACATGCCAGTCTGAGCCAGGAAGAATATAGGCATCATTTTCTCTGTGGGTTGCTGCATGCTGCTGTGTGTGAGTAAGTTTTGTTTATTCCTTGGTTGTACAAAATATTAAAATTCTGAGAAAATTGCACATGAAGCCAGTGCTACTTTAATTGTGCTGACATAATCCCCCTATTTCCCAGTCTTAGTTCATATTATAGTGACACCTTCTGTAACAGGCCAGGCTGGTTCTATAGCTCAGTGGCCTAACATCCAAAGGACACAGGGCAGACCAGGTGAGTAAGACTCCATCCCTGTCCTCAAAAGACTCCTGGTCTCACGTGAGACAAGAGAATAAGCTCAGACAGCTGGAATACTAGTCACTCTAATTTCATAAAACATCAGGTTCATCAAAATGTTGTGCAAAGAGGAAAACAATATGTGTGATTGTGGAGGGTTAGGAGACAGGAACTTTTAGAAGGTTGGAATTGGCAGAATTTCTACAGACAAAGGCAGAGGGCAAAAAGAAGCGAGTGAGAAAGGTTAGGAGCTGGAATGCCCAGGACGATTTGGGGCAGGAGTCATGAGGAACATAAGGGGGCGGTTCAGACAAGGACTGAAATGAAGGCTGGTCCCACAGTGTGGAAGCCTTGACTGAAGGGATGGGGCACCATCGGGATTTTTGGTAGGCGAGTGACACAACTGGAGCCCAGCCTTGAAAAGCTCCTACGGCAGCTACTGCTGGGTGATGGTGACAGGAAGCAGCATCCAATTAGGAGGGGTCGCCATTGTCTCTGGAGGGATGTGAGGCCCTAGCTGGACAGTGACGGGAACACACACTGACAGTGAGATGCACAGGGAGGAGCCTATACTAGACATTCTAGAGGCAGAATATCAGGCATTTGTCGTCTGATGGATGGTACGGGTCTCTGGTGGTACCTGTCTAATGGTGACAGGTTTGCTGTTTTCAGCAACAATAGCCGATATGATGCTTGGTTTTAGAATGTTTGAGAAGCTCATGCTAAGGGGTCGCGGGGGCTGTGGTCTGCCTGGGTTCTGTGGCTGGTCTGTGCTGATGTGTGGGCAAAGCTTGCACTGGGTATTGTTGCGCGGTTCCCTGAGGCAAAATGAGGGAGCCTGGTCCTCAGCTCCACAATGAGGACCTAGAGCCCCTGTCCCAGCTCATGCACTAACCATCGGACCATGGTGTATCTACAGATGAAAGACTAAGCCTTTTACTTTTTTGATAGAAAATGATAGCCTAGAAAATGTTATGTTGAAGGTAAGTCAGATTGCAGAAGCCAGACAAGAACCTAGAACTGTCCCTCACCAGTCTTCAGACAATCTGCTGACCAATGGCTATTTGTGTTTACAGGCCATTTGATAATTTTTCCGAAATCTTCATTCATCTGTTTTCTCCATTGACCCTCATTTGACTACATCCATAGTTAAGAGTTGTTCCTTTTTTACAAAAATATAAAAAATCGAGCAAATGGAGATATGAGCAAGCGATGAGCCTGCCCTCCATCACAGGGTAAATTGGTGCAAGGCCAGGAGTTCAGCCCCAGTTTCTTACTCTGGTTCCATTTCTGTTCCACAACTGGAGGGTAAGTTTTACAGTCATGTTAAACACATATTTCTCAAAGTGCAGTCCTGGACCAGCACTCCTGCATGGGAACTTGTTAGAAATGCAAATTCTCAGCCTCTCTCAGACCTGCTGAATCAGACACTCCGGTGAGGCCCAGCGAGCTGTGTTTTAAGAACCACTGTGGCAACAAAACAGAATCCATGCAGTGTCTTGGATTCCACTACATTTTCACATCCATCATATTCATCGAGAGCAGAAGAGATGATATTAAGCTAAAACTAACCATAAAAATCAGTACATCCATCTCCTTCCCTTTCTCCCTCCCAGGTGCTTTGTGGTAACTTTTCATTTAAAGTCCATACAAAGCTGGCGGAATCATCCTGAGGGTCCATCCACTGAGCCCACATTACTTGCCACTTAGAAAGCACTGCACGTGGACTGTTGTAAGAAGTAGGTCATTGTGCCAGGCGTGGTAGCACATGCTGGTAACCCCAGTACTTTGGAGGCGGAGACGGAGGATCCGGGTTCGCGGCCAGCCTCAGCTCTCTCTCTCTCTCTCTTTCTCTCTCTCTCTCTCTCTCTCTCTCTCTCTCAGACCCTCCGCAACTTCGTGAGACCCAATTTCAAAATAAAGTATAAAAAATAGGGCCAGGGGTGTAGCGCGGAGGTAGAATGCCCCTGGGTTCAATCCCCAGTACCACACACACACACACAAAAAGAAGTAGGTCATTAAACACTGGTCCTACCCTTCAAAGTCACTTCTACCCTGTTGAGTGTTGAACCATGTGACTATAAAACTAAAATTCAAACAAAAAGGAGGAAGGGAGAGAGTTGGTTGAATAGGTAAAAAAATATTGGAAAAAAATCACATGTCCAACTATAATAAGTTAAACACTGGTATTATTAATTAACTAAAAGAAGTATTAACAGAATTCTACTTCAAAAAGAAAATTATATTTTCTCAGAAATGTGTAAAGTTCCAGAAATTGTACTGGGAGCTTCATGTAACTATTCCAATCAAATCTCATAAAAGCCATGTGAAAGGTGAAAGAGGTGGTATTATTCTGTTTAAAAAAATGAGGAACTAAAGTTTAAAAGTCCAGTTACTTGCCCAAATATTACATGGCTAGTAAATCTTGAAGCTAGGGTACACATCCAAGCTCCTCTGTGTCCTGAATTTGGGATCTTTCTATCCTGTGATCTACATTATCACTTAGGAGGACATCTCTTGGTCCCTTGTGCTGTTTTTATCCCAGTACTATGGAATTTCATCATGGGCGTGACATTTCACCATTACAAATAGAATTGCTGCAAGCAGCGTGAGGGCATTTGAGATTCACAAGCAAGAAGCACTGTATTTTGACTCATTTTGAAATCATGTCAGAAAAATCAGGTACGAATTTAATAAAAAGTGTATGTCTAACCTTCAGTCCTTTTCCCTCTGCTTCTTGGTGCAAACCAGTACAACTGTAAAGAAAAGTTAGGAAGGCGCGCCCTCTGGTGGAAAGACCGAAAACTTCATAGTTTCCCCTGAACCCCCATGAAGGGTTTCTTCCCAAACCATAACCCCCATCCTCTTTAGACTGGAATTATGGGATTTTTTTCATCTGAAAGTTACTCTCATAAAAAGACTTGAATCTGTGCACAAAGCGTCATTTTTGTTCACTATCTTAAAACTTGGATTTCTGTATTTCACAATCACACTACACCTGGGTTTGTGTCCTTTCGTGACCTTTCTCAAGTACGCCCCATATTTTAAAAGAAAGCTTATCCTTTTGTCTTTTCCCCACTTAACTACAAAATCTAATCTACCTGGATTTTTGGAAGGGGCACAATATAAACATGGAGGTCTGAATTTAATTCATTGTCTCTTAAATTCAGCTCTGGGACAATTGATAGCTTTGGAAATTGTACACCTGTATTCAGACCTTTCAAGCTGTGTGGTCTTTGGTTTCAAGGCCTGAGCTGGTCTGGTGCCCATCGCCCCAGGTTCGCTGCTTGACTGCCAGTCCACACTTGATACTCACTGACCCACATCCGTGCTTCCAAGGAGGGGGCAGTGTGTCTTGCCAGGTGTGCTGAAGGATTGTTGGCTGGTGACGCGTTTGCTTTTGTCTGTGCTTGAGATTGGACAGAGGAGGAAAATTACTCCTCTCTGATGGACGGAGAGAGGTAAGATGTGTAACAAAACAACTAGCAGAATCTAGCAAAAACATGTCCTTTTTTTTCCAAAGCAAAATGAATACCTGGGAGGTTAGAGATGGGAGTGAATCCCCACTTGTGAGGGATGAGAGGGGCCATATCTTTTCTGAATCTCAATTATTGTCATGCTTCCAAAAGTCCCACCAAAGTTGTCTTTCCTGATTTGAAGAGTAGCTACTCTCAGCTCAAAATTTTAGAATTTCTGGAACCACAAACCTTTTCTTGATTCCATGCAATTAAATTTCTGCTTTGAAATTGAGGAAGGGAGCAGAAGTCTCATTTTTAAAAAGTATTTGAACATTGATAACTTAAAGCACACGTGTCTCCTTGGAGATCATGTTTTAGTACTCCTGAGGTGAGAGGAGACCTATATGTCTAACCATCTGCTTGGTTTGAGATCCCCAGTGTGGAGTACAAACAGCTCCTCATTGAGAATCCGGGGCTTTGGAATTCTGTTCCCAGGGCCTTTGGCATAATAGCTTTGGAAGTCAACTCTGGCTCCAATAACCTGATTCCTTCATTCTTTGTGTGGGGAGTACAGGAGCACCTTAAACTTCATTCCTTCCAGTCCAAGAGGAACAGAATTTGCAGCTGATCCAAACAACACCCTTCAACATTATCAAGTGAGAACAAACAACACACACTTCTCCTCAGGAGCCACCATTTTGGTTGTTGATTTCCGGCTAGAATATTGAATGCCACGTTCCATCCACTGAGTGTTGCTCCATTTTCAGATGGTGGAGGGGAAATTTGGAGGAAGAAGCCGCCTCAAAACATGCCTCCCACTTCAGACTGACCTCGCTTTGTCATGGACCTCCCTTCTGTATTGAGCAGGCGTGTCTTAAAGGCCTGTGGCACGGGGCCCTCTTTAGAATGCCCTGCCTGTGCTTCTAAGCCGCACCGCGGTCCCCACACAAGGCTTTGGCTGGTGGTTTTTTTAAGTCTGATTTCTTTGATGTGAACATTTTCAAGCTCAAACAATGAAGTCTGTTTTCATCCAGATACTGAAAGTAATTATCAGGTAGATGATAGTGTCTCAGAAGTAAATTCTCCTCTTCACGCATCTGTCAGGCTGTTTCCACTCCCGCACCCCAGGACTGTTTTCCTTCATCTTTCCTTACATTATACGTCTGGGTATTGATGTACTAATCTGAACTTTTGTATGGAACATTTGGCTTTATGCAATAAAAAAACGTGTCAGACATTAATTGAGTCATCATTGTTCTTAAATAGCAGGTTAAATTTTAGGATATTACTGCTTTGTTAATTGGAAACAAGTTTGAGGATATTAGTATTTGAAATAACTTTATTTATTTATTTATTTGGTACTGGGGATTAAACCCAGAGGCATTCTACCTCCAAGCTACACCCCCAGCACTATTTTATTTTTATTTTTAAACAGGGTCTCCCTAGGTTGCTGAGAGTCTCACTACTTGTTGAGGCTGTCCTTGAACCTGTGATCCTCCTGTCTCAGCCTCCTAAGTACTAGGATTGCAGGTGTGTGCCACCATGTCTGGCTTGAAATAACATTATTTAAATGAAGGTAAAGACAGTATAGGAAAGGGGTCATGATTATTAATAAATTATATGGAAAATTGAATAATGAGTGTTAAGCATTTGATTATTGACACTTAAAGACAAGTTGTTTTCCAGGAATGGTGCGTGTTTATTTTGCTGGTTAGATGGCACATTATTAATAGCCTAATCAATCTAGGTGTAGCTGAGATCCCTAGGCTTACCAACGACATATGCCCCTAGCAGAGCAGGTTTTACCCTTGTGCCCTTTCTTTCGCTTTTGTCTGGCCTCCCATGCAACAGACAAATTGACAACTTGGTAAAAAACCCAAATGACACATCCTTCTTTCCTTTAAAATAATTGGGTATGATCAGATGAATTTTGGATCTAGTTGAAGCCAAAGAGCTAGGTGAATACTTTGTGCACTTACCTTGGCTAGCTGCCAAGAGCCTCAGCATCCACACCTGTATTGTGGGTGAAGTAGGAGACTCAGAGCCTTAGAAATATCATTAGGAATTTAGACTTAAGAAGAAGTAAAAATTCCTCAAACCCCTTCCCCCCAGTTGCCTGAGCAGCGAGCAGGCACTTCTAAGAGTTAAGGAACTGTTTCCTAGGCAACCTAGGCCCAGGGGCTCTCCCTAAGGTAAACAAGAGAGGGCCAGTTAAAGGACTGGAGAGAGCTGGGGGATGGTATGTAACTTGACTGCTTTTCTACCTCTTGTATCTTGCTCTGCTAAGGGTAATAACTATCACACATACTCCTCCCCTCTCCAGACTAGGGGGACTGAGGGTATAAAAGTCGGGTAAATCCTTTGTTCGGTTACTCAGGCTCGTAACATTGGTCACCTGGGTCATTCGCTGGCGAAATAAAAGAAACTTGTTCCATATTCTGGCCTCTGGATGTCTTTTGTCCGGGGCTCAAGGGGTAAACTGAGGCTCCTGCACAGGGGACTGTAACACTTTTCACAAAACTTTTGTAGGAACAAACAAGAAAAGACTGGGGCCATTTGCTGGGAACTGCAAACCATCATACAATATGTGGCAATGTTTATTTTGATTATTTATTGATTGAAGCCAGGTTTAATTATTACTTTCCTTTTTATTAGTCATCTGGACTCCTCAAATCTTTTAATGTGTGTATTTATTTGTAGTTAGAACGAAAGAGTGTTAAAGAGTAGTGCCTTAACCTTGTAAGGACTATCTCCTCAGCCTTCTCAGAACCTCCTTCACTCTGCCACCTGCACCTCTATTCTTTCTTCTTCTTTTTCTTCTTTTCTTCTTCTTCTTCTTCTTCTTCTTCTTCTTCTTCTTCTTCTTCTTCTTCTTCTCCTCCTCCTCCTCCTCCTCCTCCTCCTCCTCCTCCTTCTCCTCCTCCTCCTTCTTCTTCTTCCTCCTTCTTCCTTCTTCCTTCTTTTTTCTTTCTTCTCAGTTTCAGCAAACGCAAGCTGAAGCTCTGTGCCCGGTCTGTACTGGGAATCAGTCATCCCCCCATTGCTTGCGCCATGCATCTTTCAGCTTTGGCTCAGTCTAGATGGAGCCCCATGGCTTCTGAACCACCAGGATTTTCTCTGAGGAACTGAAGGGCAAAGTTACAAATCTTGCTATGGTTTGGGTGCAGAGGTGGGGCTTTGGGGAAGCAATTTCATCTTGGGCACCACCTCATGGAGACAGATTAATCCACTGGTATCTTAACAGGCTGTTGGAAGGTGGTGGAAACCTGGGAGGTGGGGTCTGCGTGCAGGAAGTTGGTCACTGGCGTGCCTTGGAAGGGTGTGTATGTCCTGGGACCCCTCCCTTTCTCCCTGGCTGTCAGGAGATGAGCACCTTCACTCCAGCACCTACTCCCTCCCCGCCATGATGCTCTGCATCACCACAGGCCCATAAACAACAGAACCACGTGACCACGGGCTGAATCCTTTGAAACCCTGAGTCAAAACCAAATCTTTCTTCCTTTTAAGTTGTTTATCTCAGGTATTTTGTCACAGGATGGAATGCTACCACAAACCATTAGGGGGTATCTAGAAGCAAATAGGTTCAGGGTGATGATTTTAGTGATTTGTATACATTTTACCAGGTCATAGCCTCTTCCTGGGCTTCTGTTTCCCCAGAGCCTTTATTCTAGGGTTTTGTAGCTTTGGAGCCCAGCTAGAAACAGTAAGTGAGTGGAGTGTGTGCGCCATCTCCTGGCAGTTCCTGGGAATTGCTTAGTCAGGAGGAGTCCATATTTATAGGACTTGTGAATCAAAGGAAAAATGCATGCTTATAATATTAAAAAATAAATGTAGGCTTTGATCTTAGATCACACTGCAATTATATATTACCTTTCCCCTACTCCCTTGGTAAGGTTGTTGGCTGAAAATTGGTGCTTTGGAGAATATCGAGCTGAATTTTTCTCAGGAGCAAGAGAAGGTGCCACTGTACATAGTGGTATTGCTTCTTTACAGGCTCCTAGCTTCGCCCTTCCATCTCTTCAAAGTGTGTAATATGGTTCCTTTGCTTGCAGATACAGAGGCTCTGGGATGTCTTGCCTTGAAACGACAGGATCAGATTGACATGGTCAATCCAAGTATATGTCCCGAGAATGCCATACCCTCTATTCATTCATTCAACTTACATCTGTTGAACTTCTGTTTTGTTAGGTTAGGGGACATGCAGGTCATCAGGCATAGGAGCACCAACAAGCAAGCAAGCAACAAGCAAATGATAATTGGTGGAAGTCCTACACTAAAGAAAATATGAGCCGGGTGAGGTGGCGCACGCCTGTGATCCCAGTACTTGGGAGACTGAGACAGGAGGATCGCAGGTTCGAAGACAACCTCAGCAATGAAGTGAGATTCTCAGCAACTTAGCAAGACCCTGTTTCAAAACAAAATAAATAAATAAATAAAAGGGGCTGGGGGTGTAGCTCAGAGGTAGAATGCCTCTGGGTTCAATCTCCAGTACCAAAATAAATAAATAAATAAATAAATAAATAAATAAATAAATGGACTAAAGGTCATGGAATAGGGACATGAAATATGACATTTAGAATTCTTTCTATACATTTTAGAGGAACAGAGACAGACTAATCCCAAACAGAGGCTGAAAGAGAAATGTTCTGATTTTCAAATTTGGCTTGAGACTTTGATATATGAACAAGGCGGGTCTATTTGAATGGAGCTCTTCTCTGATGGGTTGTTCCAGAAGGAAGCGGGGCAGCTGTGCTGCCTGCTTTTTCATTTACCCCTCAAACCTCGCTCCCGTTGTTCACCTCATAATTTAAGGACAAAAGGCCCACATCTGAGGAATGTGAGAATGTGCACCTCTCAGTTCTCCAGGACCTGAGAGGTGTGTAAGTATCCTGCAGGTAGTAAGGAAAGTTGGGATATCAACAAAACCATAAATGAATAGGAAGCTGCTAACTGTAAATGCTCTGGGAAACAAGCTGGCTGACCTGAGAGGGCTCTTCTGGGGAACTGTTCTCAGATCTAGTTAATAAGACATACAAGAGATCCATAACTAATTGTGGGAAAGAACAAGAAACTCGTTATCATTGGCCTCCGCTTCTGTTCTCATGGTCAATTGTACACTTGAGAGGTTGTAATTTCATCAAGAATCATTAGCAGTAATGAGTCTGTTTATCCCCATGGAACACACAGGATGCACAGATGCGTGCGCGTGCATACACACACACACGCACACACGCACACACGCACACACACACGATTTAGAAACGGAACTGCATTGCTATGTTAGTTCAGAGCAGGAGTGAGGGGGTGGGGTACTTAAGACAGAGAAGGAAGAACAGCAATGAAGGTTCTGCCTGTTAATAGGACAGCTGGAGGGTTAATCTTGTGGCCTCCAGGAAGTTGTGTAGAACACATCGAATTGTCCAGAGGCTGGGCAGCTGGAGCATTTGTCCAGAGATCCTGCCTCCTGTCCTCCTTTGGCTGGGGCTTGCCCCCCCATACACCATAGTCATGTCTTCACATATATTAGGGAAAAGGTAAAAATCAAGTGAAGTCTGTAATAATAATAAGGAATTATTAATTTTGTTTAGATATGAGGATAGTGGTTTCAGTATTTAAAAGGTGTTTATCAGGCAAATATCTGGAAGTGTTTTATGGGTGAAATTTTATGATTTCTGAGACAGACTTTAAAATATTATAGCAGAAAAATGGGAAGAAAATGATACTAGAATGGTAAATATAATTATGGACTCTAGATAATGGGTACATGTTATTCATTCTACTGTTCTCTCTACTGTTGTGTTTGTTTGAAAATTTCCCAAGTTTAAGACAAGGTCTTTGACTAGCTAATGCTGGTTTTAAATGTGTGTGTGTGTGTGTGTGTGTGTGTGTGTGTGTGTGACACACAGAGAGAGAGAGACAGAGAGGGACAAACTCAGACAGACAGAATAGGGATTGAACCCAGTGGCATTCTACCTCTGAGCTACACTCCCAGCCCTATTTTATTTATTTATTTATTTATTTATTTATTTATTTATTTGCGGTATCGGGGATTGAAACCAGGGGCATTCTACCTCTGAGCTACACCCCCAGCCCTATTTTTTATTCTTTATTTGGAAACAGGGTCTCACTAAGTTGCAGAGGGCCTCACTAAGTAGCTGAGGCTGGCTGTGAACCTGGATCCTTAGGTCTCAGCCTCCCAAGTACTGGGATTACACGTATGCGCCACCACGCCCGGCTCTTAAGCTTCTTTAGAGGAGCTTGCTTTATACAAATTGGGGTTGGTGTTGAGCTAGTGTAACAAGTCTAGTGTGTGGTGTGGCCTCCCCTCAGTGATCACCTGAGGTCGACGTTTAGGCTGCTGGGTCACAAGGAACATGGGATCTCCTGTTCCAGGCTCTGGGATACCAGTAGTTTCTTGTTTTGTTTTAAATAATTTATTGGTGCATTGATACATCTTGATGAGTTACAGGGTGGTGGTTTTATTTTTTTCTAGAGAAGGAACAGCTTTCTTCATGTTTCTTTCTCCAGGTTTAGTGTGCCTGAGTTTGGTACAAAGAAGTGTGACTCTGCCGGGCGTGGTGGCGCACGCTTCTAATCCCAGTACTTGGGAGGCGGAGACTGGAGGATCCGGGTTCGTGGCCAGCCTCAGCTACTTAGTGAGGCCCTCTGCAACTTCGTGTGACCCGGTTTCAAAACAAAGTATAAGAAATAGGGCCTGGGGTATAGCTCGGAGGTACAATGCCCCTGGGTTCAATCCCTGGTACCACAAAAAAAAAATAAAAAAGAAGTGTCACTCTTGAGTAGGTACTGTTGTATCAGCGCGAGCTCCGTCAGAGCGCTGACTTCCTGGGTGGCATTGCCTTTGGTAATCACGTTCCCGGCCACCCTCCACCTGTCTCTGCAGCCCAGGGGCAGAAACATGGGGGATGTAAGGTTCTGCTGTTGGGCCAAAATAAGCAAATTAGACTATGCATCTGAGTAGGTGGGAACATTTTCAGAGTTTGGTTTTGGGCCCTGAAGGATTCCCAAGGATGCTTTGTGATTGAAACATTTGTAGAGCTTTATTTGAGAATTGTCTAAGAGCTAAGGATATAACATGCGTGTGTACACACAGCTGTGTGTCATAGCACTAGAAAACTATTTTTTATTTTATAATTGTGCTTTTTATATGATTCTTGACACATTTTTCTTATATACTCTATTCCCCACAAATGGCCTAAATCAGTTTTTATTTGCTTTAGAAATAATTTTACTCCAAAATGAGATTTATTTCATTTTTGGGTGGAGAAATAAGCTTGTACTTCCTGTTTCCTAAAGTGTTTTATGTTGCAGTTTTTGTAAAGGTCCAAAGATATTCAAGACATTAAGTGGTTCATTCTCCCACAAGAGCCTACTTAGTGCTGGAAAGCAGCATGGCACAGAGCACAGAACATGGAGTCAACTTGAACTTGGGTCCCAACTCAGCTATTGTGTCCAGGAACAATGCTGAACTGTTATTTATCTTGCTTTCCTCGTCTATAAAATGGGGACAATCTTGCCTACTTGGAGAGACTTGAATGACAATGTAGGTAAAGCACTCAGCCTGTACCTTAGTGTACAGTAGCACCAAGAAATGTGAGTGCCCTCCTCAGAGAGCCCTTGACAAGATATGGACGTACTTCAAGAGCATACTCTACCTTCAGCCCAGCTTTTACTCTTATCTGTAACATTGCTAGTTTTATGCTGTCTCTTTAAAATTGGCAGGGTTGGAGGGTGTGGCAGCATCTGGGCCGCAGATTATAAATGACACCACATAGACCAAAGAGAGGAAGAGCAGCCTCCAGCCTTTGAGCAGAGCGCTCCCCTGGGCGTCTCCTTGCCACGGTTACTGGGGCCCACGCTGGGTGGTCGTAGGTGGCTACGAGAGTTGACAGGATGGCTATCTGTCTTCAGTAGTGGGCTCTTGTGACAGGCAGCCCCCAGGGAGGCATCTACACTCAGACTCCATCACACATCTGCATTTTTAGCTTTTGCACCTACTGAATACTATGATTGAACATCTCTTGAGGCAAGAAACATACTGCTTCAACAGGCAGCGTTGTTAGAAAATTGCACCTGATGGACACGTCTTCTGTTTATAAGACTGGACTGGATTTTTATCTCTGTACCGTCTACATGTTGAAATCCCATTGGTAAAGGTCATTTCTTCTTTTTTTTTTGCGGTACTGTACCCGGGATTGAACCCAGGGGCGTTCTACCTCCGCGCTACACCTCTGGCCCTATTTTTTTATCCCTTATTTTGAAACCGGGTCTCACGAAGTTGCAGAGGGCCTCACTAGGTAGAGAGAGAGAGACAAGGGGAGAGAGAGAGAGAGAGAGAGAGAGAGAGAGAAAGCTGAGGCTGGCCGCGAACCCGAATCCTCGGGTCTCCACCTCCCAAAGTACTGGGATTACAAGCGTGCGCCATCACACCCGGCCCCATTTCTTCTTTATTAGAACAACCCACCATATGCTTGAAGGAATCCCATGGCCTTCTTGGGTCTTCTGTTCTTCAGGCTAAACGGTTTTCACTCGTCTTCCTCTTATGATTGAACTAGGACCTTTATTCATTTCCGTCAGTGTTATTATCTCAGCTAGTAATTATATGTTCATTGGTGTGTGATTATTTGATTATTATGGTAGCTGTTAATGCTGCTTATCAAATGTTTCTGGCTCTCCACCTTCCCAGCTTGTGGTAGAGTTGTACTTTCTTCTCTATGGTTGGGTGGAACTATGCTCCAGTTTGGGCGAATGATTTGTGAGTGAAAATGATGTATGTTATTTCTAGCCAGAGCTTGCTTGCCTTCTTCTCTTCCTTTCTTTCTTGCCTGCTGGGAATTGAGCCCAGTAGGCAAGCACTCTACCATTGAGCTACACCCCCAGCCCTTTTTATGTTATTTTGAGACAGGGTCTCACTAAATTACCCGGACTGGCATTGAACTTGTGATCCTCATGTCTGAGCCTTCCAAGTAGCTGGGATTACAGGTGTGCACCACCATGTCTAGCATAGCCAGAGCACTTTTAACTGCTGCAGCTTGGTCCTCCAGAGCTTTCTTCTTCTCCAGCAGAGTGACTGTGAAGTTCTAGATAGGGACTACAGGGTTGCTTCATCTACCTGGGTCCTGGGTGAAAGAAGAGCCCCTAGTTTACCCTTGACGGTCCTGTAGTGTGAACGAAAAGTAAAACTTATTCTGAATCACTGAGCTGTTATGTTTGTTACTCAGCACATCCTCCTCTGTCTTGATTGAACACTTAACATCTGGCTTTCTCACTAAATGATAAGCATTATTCAGTGGGGACTGTGTGTGTTTCTCCTCACACTTGTGTCTTCAATATCTAGCATAGTATTGGCTTGTAGGAGGCACTGATACTTATGTGTTCCCATGAATGAAACCTGAGTTTTGAACCCTATCTTCTCCAGTCTGTTGCATTTTCTGGACTTGGCTTACTTCTTTCTTCTTCTTCTGAAATACAGTCCTCTTCCTCCTCAGTAAACCCAGATTTCTAGTTTCAGAGTAATTATGTGATTTGCATATGCAACTCCAAATGAGAAAGGAATGGAAAGCAGACTGGGCTGGGTCACATGCAGAGGGGAGGGCACAGTTGACTTAATTCTGAATCTCTCCATCACAACTCGCAATTCTCCTGTGGATCAAGAGAAAGTTAATTCGGTTATCACTGATATATCTTGGTGCCCTTATGTAGCCATTTGACACCATATGGACATTGCTATTTCCTTTTTACTTGTTATTGCCTGTCTTTTAAGAATGAGCCTTCTAAGGTGAATACTCCTCTGGTAAATTGTCAACCTGTAGCTTTCATCCGGGTTCTCACTATGTGAAGCTGCTAGGTGGGGCTGATAAGATTCTCTTTTGAGTCCTGCCACTGAGCTGAATGGCAAAAAACATGTTTTTAAAGTATCCTAAGAACTGAGAAGAAAGGGCAGGACTTATTAAATGGAGAAATTCATTGATAGCATGTGCATGCCTGTGCCCAGAATCCCTCACTTTTTGACTACCAACTAAGTACCAAGGCACACACTAAGAGATTTAAGTACCATGGTCACCCATTAAACCTATAGTTGTTACTCTCCAACTTCATTTAAGGAAACTGAGGCCTAGAATGGTTAATCATGTTGATCATGGATAAGGTGGACTTGAATCCAGGTCTAACTCATTCACGTTCATTCTGTTTAAAATAGCTTAGTAAGCCAGGTGTGGTGCACACCTGTAATCCCAGTACTTGGGAAGCTAAGACAGGAGGATCACAGGTTTGAGGACAGCCTTAGCAATGTAGTGAGACTCTAAGCAACCTAGTGAGAACTTGGTTCAAAAAAATAAAAAGGGCTGGGTGTATAGCTTGAAGGTAGAATGCCCCTGAGTTTAATCCCCAGTACCAAAAAAAAAAAGAAAGAAAAGAAAAAACTTAAACTTTGACAAAGCCCAGCAATTTTCAGAGTATCAGTTTTAATTTTTGAGGTGGAAAAATTGGGCTTTTTTCCTACCTGACTTTTTGATTACTAGTAAGCAATTTTACACACATATACTGGCAGTATTTCATATTATATTCTGAAGCAAATTCCTTGCTCTTTGAGTATAGTTAAGGAGGTGTTCACATTGATTGAAACAAATGGTACATTCAACAAAACAGTTGCCTTCTAATCCCAAAGCCAATTCTAGCCTTATGATAATAAACCTGACCATAAGGAGTTTATAACCTATGATAGTATCTTTCATCGGCTGAGCCTCTTTGCCAGTTACTGTGCCAAATGCTTCCTATTATTATCTTGATTTAGAAGGGAAAAATATGCCTTGAACCCAGCCTACTACTTCCATAGGTGTTGAAAATGCTAATGTGGGAGTTCAGGTCAAGGGCCTCCAAAGGCCCGCACAAGCTGTGTGTGCCACAGAGCAACTGAGGGAGGTGAGGAAGCAAGGAAAGGGCTGGGATCCAGCCTGCCCTCCTCCTGCCAAGCCTTGTGCCAAACCTGGCGCTCACCCAGAGGAAGTATCCCTGAGCCAGCCCCAGGAGAGACCGCTCCATCCATTTCCCTTCATATAACAGGTTTTATGTGCCTTGCATGTGCTTTTATTTTTAACTGGCATGTAAAAACATAAAAAAGTACATATTTATGGGGTAACAGGATGCTTCCATACATGTAAACATTGCATAATGTTTAAATCAGGTTAAACATATTTCCTTAAACATTTGTCATTTCTTGATGGTAAAATACCTTCAAAATTTTTTCTTCTAGCCTGTTGAAATATACTGTACATTATTGCTATCTGTAGTCAATAACACACCAGAACTTCTTGCTCCTATAGAACTACAACCTAGCACGCACTCATCAACCTTCCTCCACTCCTTCCCTCCCCAGCACCTGCTCTCTTCAGCTTCTCATGACCTCCATTTTACTCTCAACTTGTGAGATCAACCTTTCTATGTTCCACATGTGAGTGAGATCACATGATACTTGCCTTTATGTGCCTGTTTTCTTTCTTTTCTTTCACTTAATGATCTTCATTTCTGTCCATGTTGTTGCAAATGGCAGGATTTGTGATAGAGGTTTTAGATAATCTTGTTTAGTTAAATCTTCAAAACAATTCTGTGAAATAAGTATAGTGTGTTATTCTAGGCTCATGGGTGTGTGTGTGTGTGTAAAACATATGGGAAAAATTAACTAAATACCTATTATCTGCTTGGATACTTCATACCAACCCTATAAAGATGGTTTTATGTATTTAGATAAGGAACTGGAAGCCCAGGGAGATTATGTAACTTGTCACCCTCATTTAAATAGTTGTAGATCCAGGACCCTAACCCATGCCTCTTACTCAAGTCCAGTGCTTTTGCACACATGTCAGTGTCAGGGAGCCATCTTTTGTTGTTAAATATTTTATTGGTGAATTCTAGTTATGCATAATAGTAGCCTTCATTGTGATGAATTCGTATTTCCCTGTAACTCCCCTTTCTCTCTTTCTCCCTCCCCCTAATTCCTATCCTCTACTGGTCTCCCTTATATTTTCTGTCACTCCTTTTTCTCTAGCTTCCACATATGAGAAAAAACATATGACCCCTGATTTTTCTGAGTCTGACTTATCTCACTTAGCATGATGTTCTCCAATTCTATTCATTTTCCTGCAAATGACATAATTTCATCCTTCTTTATGGCTGGGGGAAGAAAACCTCCGTTGTGTGTATATTCCACTTTTTATTCATGCATTCATCTATTGTTGATGTAGACGTAGGCTGGTTCCATAACTTGGCTGTCATGAATTGTATTTTTAGAAAACTGGATATGCATGCATCACTATAGTATGCCAACTTTAATTCTTTTAGATAAATACTGAGGAGTGATATAGCTGGGCCATATAGTGGTTCCATTCCTACTCTTTTGGGGAACCTCCATACTGATTTCCACAGTGGTTATACTAATTTACATTCCTACCAGTGGTGTATAAGTGTTCCTTTCTTCCCACATTCTTGCCAGCATTTATTGTTATGTGTGTTCTTAATGACTGTCATTCTAACTAGAGTGAAATGAAATCTCAGTGTAGTTTTGATTTACATTTCCCTAATTGCTAAAGATGTTGAATATTTTGTTGGCCATTTGTATTTCTTCTTTTGAGAAATGTCTGTTTAGTTCATTTGCCCATTTATTAATTGGATTATTTGGTTTTCTAGTATTAAGTTTTTTTGAGTTCTTTATATATTCTGGATATTAATCTTCTGTCAAACAAGTAGCTGGTAAAGATTTCCTCCCATTCTGTGGGCTCTGTCTTCATGCTTTTGTTTCCTTTGTTTTGTAGAAGCTTTTTAATATGTTGCCATACCATTTATTAATTCTTGGTTTTATTTCCTGAGCATTAGGAGTCCTATTAAGGAAGTTGTTGCCGGCACCTATATTTGAAGTGTTGACCCTAGGTTTTCTTCTAGCGGTTGCAAAGTTTCTGATCTAATTTCTAGGTCTTCGATCCACTTTGAATTGACTTTTGTGCCGGGTGAGAGATAGGGATCTAATTTCATTCTTCTGTATATGGATGTCCAGTTTCCCCAGCACCATTTGTTTAAAAGGCTGTCTTTTCTCCAATGCCTGTGTTTGGCATCTTTGTCAAGGATCACATGACCACATCTGTGTGAGTTTATCTCTGTGTCTTCTATTCCATTGGTCTACATCTCTATTTTTATGCCAGTACCATGCTGTTTTATTAGTATAGCTCTGTAGTATAATTTGAAATTGGGGATTGTGAGAGGAGGCATCTTTTGGATCAGTCCTATTATTGAGTATATTCTGCTCAATGGGGCACTACCATTACCATGTATTAATTAATTGGTTTTCTTTCTTTTCATTCTCTCTCTCTCTCTCTCTCTCTCTCTCTCTCTCTCTCTCTCGGTACCAGGGATTGAACCCAGGGGCATTCTATCTCCAAACTACATCTTGCTATGTTGCTGTCTTCAAATTTGCAATCCTCCTGTCTCAGCCCCCTAAGTACTGGGATTACAGGCATGCATCATCACACCCAGCAATTAATTGGTTTTATAAAGAGTTAAATAAAACTACATACAGTTGTCTTGGAAATTATGCAAAATAAAACTGCTTGTAGTTATAAAACATATTATTATAATTGTGAGTATTACTGATTACTCAAAAAACTGGGAAGCTCCCTTGGTATTTTCTGTTTCCAGTGTCTTGCAGTCTATTGGGGGATATTAATGGCATTTTCCAAGGCAGATCTGGTCTGTTCTTCCTTGTGATAAATGTGGGTGATCAGACATGACTTGTTGCTTGTCAAAGATCACCCTTAACCTTTGACCAGTGAAAGCATAAAGCTGGCACTATGCCCCGAGACCTCTGCAACTTTCCTTCCAAGCCATTCTGTATTCATGTCAAGTCAGGTCACTGTCATCGGGAAAACAGGATGTGTGCACCCTGCTGGCCTCACAGCAAATATGGGACAAGCAGTGCTGCTCATTTATCACAGGCTGTGTGACCTTGGACGAGTTATTGCTCCTCTCTAAACCTTGGGGTTTTCACCTATTAATCAGATAGATGATTTCTGGTCATGGATGAGGAAAATGCTAAAACCTTCCCCAAATTGAAGTCATTAAAAATCTCATAGATTAGTGACTTTCTTAGAAAAAGGTGGCCATGCCTACATCTCAAGATGTTTCTCAGAATGTCAAGTAGTTTGACAAAAGTATTTCCTCCTTTGAAGCATACATCATAATATTTTATAGGAAGGTTTTATATTATTTATTATAGTCACAAGTACACTGTTGCCCTTAGGGGATACATCAGAATCACAGAGATTGTTGTCAACATCATTCCACCCTATACCCTTTCTGTCCTTGAGAATCACTGCCATAATAAAGCACTGTTGTTGTTGGTGTGGGCCACATAATCTGAGACCAAGAAGATAACCCTTTACATAAAACAATGAATATTATCGACATATACATACAGATATTTTTATATACACAGTCAAAGATATGTAGGGAGATAGTTTATCTAGTTTTATAACTATAATTACAAAAACATAAAAGTTTTACCTCATTTATAGTTCTTTTTCCCTTCAACATAAGTGTTTGCATATATGTGGTTTTTTTAAGGAACCTATATACGTATACTAATTTCACTTATCTACGTACTGTTTTTAAACAGGGGCAGAGAAGATGGGAAAAGACAAATGAGACTTAGGTCTTGGGCTCCGATGTTGACAATCTGGAATTGTGTGCTTGAGTGATGAAAGTTAGTAATTTGAATTCAGTGGAATGTGATGGAGTTTTATTTACTAGGACATAAGGAAGTCAGGGACAGAGTTCTATTTTTTACTTGATGTTCTAAAGATAATCAGCAGAGAATTAAGAGGATGACATGAGCCCATTCCTTAACCTCAAGGTTCCAGTATCTGTATGAAAGAGTCGTATAAAGGTCTTGTTAAGTGGAAACTATGAAATAAATCGAAACCGAGGAGTAGAGAATGATAGGGAGGCCGTTTCCCTGGAGATCTTTAAGAGCAACCATATGCCAGTGCTTCCCTGAAGAGAGGTGCCCAAGGGAGCAAGCTATTTTTCTATTCCTGCTTTTCCTTGCTGCTCACAAGCTTGGTGGTGGTGGTGGTGGTGGTGGTGGTGGTGGTGGTGGTGTGTGTGTGTGTGTGTCCAGGAAACCTTGAATCAGCTCAGACACAGCACTTGTTGGAGCTGATCCCTACGGCCAAAGTGTACAGTTGAAATTTCCCCCTCTTGTGTCTTTTTCTCTCCCAGGCCTTGACTGGTTTAGTCGCATGGCAATCCATCTGCCATGATAGCTCATGTCAGCTCACTTTCACTTAAACTTAGTCTAGGGAAGTTTTCAAGGAGGACATTTAGGCTTGTATAACGCTGGAGAAGGCTCCAGCTCATGTTTTCCGATCCTGGGTAAAACTGCAGGATGGGCTTGGGAGGCTGACTGGAAATGTGGATGTCACAAGGGATTGGCTTCTGGCATCATGTGACCCAAGGGATTTTGTTTGTAACTTCCGCAAGCTTAGGAAATGAGCCTCTTCATTATTTTCTCTGCTGCTAAAGTTCTTTCTGCATTTTAAAGGAAGTCAGAAGTATCCTAAATTACCCTGAGTCTTGAATATTTGAATTTAGCCAAATGTTTTATATTGATTCTTTGGAAAGAAGGGTTAACACTTGAACTAGGCACATAAGCTGCAGTTGGGAGGAAAGAATTATTTATCATTAGCAGGAATGTTCTAGTGCACATAACTACCAAATGAAAACTGGTTAAAACATCTTTAATCCAGCAGAGGGCAGAAGGGAGTTTTAGCTATTTCTTAACTGAGATTACCCAAACAAAATTGTGACAATACAAGGCAAAATTCAGTGACACTTTGTAGACAATTTGCTGTCAGGTGGCTGATGTACAGGTCACTCTGGGTGTATAGATAGGTCCTCGCTGGTCTACTCAAGGCCAGTTTGTTCCTGTCTACGATAAAAGAACAAAAACAATATTGAGTCGGTTATAGCTAAGAGGAGACAACAATGTGCTACCCAAACAACAACACTTTCATTGCTGCAGATCATATTTACTAGCCACAACTCAGCATTTCATGATTTTTTCATGTATATTTATGGTATTCCAAATGGTAGAAGGAAAGAATATTTGAAATAATGAAGCATGAATTATTTCATTATCAAATATATTTCTTTGAAAGGCACTGTACCTATTTGTGAATCCACAAAATAGTGAAAATGATTTTCATATCCTACTCTAGAATCTGAGAAATCAATCTTATTCTTTTATAGCTACAGCTAAAACTTGGGGTGGTAGTATTTCCTACATTGCAAAAATGAGGTTAATATTAAAATATAATGAGAATTGAGAAATGAATCTGCCTCTTGATGTTTGTGATAACTTTGAACCCTGGTTGCTAAGTTAGGCCTTTAAAACCACTTTTAAAAGGAAAATCAATTGTCCATGCTTCATGTGTAGTGAAGACCTTGTTTGCTTGGGTAGTGTGTTGTCTTAGGTTGGGTTCCTCAGAAGCCACCGCTGAGATGGAGTTAGGGTATTTACTAAGGAGCATCCTTGTTATCTATACCTGTGGAAGGGAGGGGAGGAAACCAGATCAAGCTGAGCTTCCCTGCAGGCCCAGCATTGGCCTCTGCTGACCCCGCCAGGAGCTGTGGGCTTGAGTGGCCCTTCACGTTATCCTGAGCTGAGACACTCCCAGACTGACCAGTAACTGGATACTCACCCCTTCCCCCAACCCCAAACACATGGAATGGCCTTGGTTAAGGCGGCTTTTTGCAGCTGAGACATTAATAAGGGATTCCACTCCCAGCAGTTGGGACAAATCCTTTCTTGAAGAGAGATCAAGATGGCACATCACAGCCCAGGTAGTGTGAAAAATAGCCCGAGCAATTAAGCACACTGGATCCTCTTTCTGATGAATTGTTGACTCTATAATGTTGAATAATTTATTGATAGCTTTAAAAAGAAAGTGATAACTTGCCACATTCCTATCTGTATGGAAGGAAATGGTACTAAATAAAATGCTTTTACATGATTAATGTGGTTTGAAAAATAGGCTTCTAAAGAATGAAAAAGAGCACATTTTTATACACGAGTATTAAAACTTGAAATATAATTGTCATGGTCCATTCAGGCTGTTATAACACAGAACCATAGACTCAGTGACTTATGAACAACAGGAACTACTTCCCACAGTTTTGGAGGCTGGAAGCCCAGGATCAAGGCACCAGCAGATGGGGTATCTGGTGTGGGGCTGTCTTCTCATTGTGTCCTCGTGTGCTAGAAGGGGTAAGGAAGCTCCCTGGTGTCTCTTTTATAAGGGCACTAAGCTCACTCAGCTCACTCATAAGGGCGCCACCCTCACAACTGATCCCCTACCAAAGGCCCAAAGTCCTAACACTGGAAGTTTTCAACATATAAACTTGGGGTGACACACACATTAAATCTATAGGAATAATGATAGAAAAGCATGGGTACATGGTTATCTTCTAACACAATACCACAGACTACGTTATAAAGAAAAGAGGTTTATTTGGATTCACAGTTCTGGAAGCCCAACGTTGAGGGCTGCATCTGGTGATGGCTTGCTGACAGAGTGCTGAGGTGGTGTAGGGCATTTGCATGGTGGCTAAAGAGATCACATGTGTCTATCTCCTTTGATGGATTTCTCCTTGTAAAGCCACGAGTATCCAATCATGAGGTTCTACCCTGAAGACCCTATTTAATCCTAATCACCTCCCAAAGGTCCCACCACTAAACACCACAGTCAGATTACGTTTCCACCCTTTGATACCTTACGATGGAGCTTAAACTCCAACGTGAGTTTTGTAGCTTCAACCCACAATAGTTTATTTGCTTTGAGATTTGTCCTATGAACAATAAACTATGTTGATTCAAAGTAATTGCAATGAGTAGTGGAGTATTCGTTTGTGGTAGTTCTTAGATCTTCGGGGAAACAGTTGTTACATAAATCACAGAATGATGCTGCTATTTTGTTAGGTAATGAAGCACAAGTAGGTACATAGAAAAAAGGAGGCAGGGAAGGTAAGTCTGTATGGTTTTGTGGAAGTCATTTAAGTCTAGCCTTTACTTAAGTATTTATGTTAATTCCATCTATTAATCCCATCCATTCATTCCCTTATCAGTCATAACTTCAACTGTACATCTGTATATCGCATGCAGACCTTATACCTGCTCAATACACATTTCAGATATGGTTCTCACCCTCCGAGGACTCAAAAAATCTCATCAAAGAGCACATTTGTTAATATCACCACCAATCTCATCATATATATATATTTTTTTTTGGAAGAAGTCAAACTCATGGTGTACAATATGAGTTTTCTAAAATTCAATTTTCTCTTGAAACAGCTTCAGTTTTATCATTGGCAGTAAATACTGTCAGTTGTCTTACTGAAGCCAGACTCAGTTTGTTCATTTTTAGAGAAAACAGATGTCAACTCCCCAGTTCTGAATAGCCATAGTATCAGTCATTCTGTACAGTAACAATGGGTTTCCATGAACAAAGCAGCTAGGTTATCCCACAGCTCAGTTCCATGAGTGTTTTCTGGAAGGCAGCTGAGCTTCCATATTCTAGTACAAAGCAGAGGAGCTTTATGGATACTTCCCATCATGTCCTTAGACTATCAAAAAGCTAGTTTTTCTTGTGGCTCAAAGATTGAGATTTAATACAGTGAGTTGTGTTTCTTCTCCATCAAGGATTTCCTTAAGTGGAGCTGGATTCCTTTCTTCTTTTTTAAATTGCTAGGGCATCTCAGAAGTGAAGAACCCGCTGCCTGCTGGTACAGTTTGGTACCACTGCGTTGACTAGTGTGGAGGCACCTGTTTTAGCCTCTCTTGCTTTTGTACCATCAGTGTAAGTGTCTCCACAGCAAAAAGGTCAAATAATGTGTTAGCATTATTATGAAGATTTAGGACCTCATTTCCCATTGAAAGTGTCTGTAACCCAAACATGAATTGTTGGTACAAGGAGAAGTTTAAGTGTGGTGATGCCTGGGCAAGCGAGCGAGAGTGCTTTGGCAAAAAACAAAAAGGATGTGACGTCATCTGATACAGCCAAGATGGAGAACAGGGAAGGAAGTGGGAAATGCGGTAGAGGCATCTGGCTAGGATTTGACAGGAGAAGGGCAAGGAGGGGTCGAAGCTCACTGAGGTTTTCAGTCTGGGTGACGGAGTAGATGGCAGCACTATTAATTGAGGGTGATGACTATGGAAAGAGGAGCTCTGGCTTATGATTGAAAATATTGCTTTTAACTCTCAAAGAAAAACCTGTCCTAATTGTCCCACTTGGAAAAGGGTAGAGTCTAACACTGGTGAGAAAGAAAAAAGTGTTATAGGTTGTGTGTATAGCAGCCTGAGATCTGGTCATGAATTTTGTTTCTTGGAAGGTCAAAACATTCTTTGTTAATGCATACGGCTGCTGCATCTGGGCTTCCCATAAATGTGTTGTTTCTTTTTTGTTTCTAGGAATGGTGCAAAAGCTGGACCAAAAACTCCCAGTGGCTAATGAGTACCTGCTGCTGTCTGGAGGAGTTCGGGAAGGTGTCGTGGACCTGGACCTAGATGAGCTGAACGTCTATGCCCGGGGCACTGACTACGATATGGACTTCACCCTTCTGGTGCCGGCCCTCAAGCTGCATGACCGTAACCAGCCTGTGACGCTCGATATGCGCCACTCAGCCTTGTGCCACTCCTGGCTGAGCCTTCGGCTCTTTGATGAGGGGACGATCAGTAAGTGGAAAGACTGCTGCACCATCGTAGATCACATCAATGGTGCCACCAACTACTTCTTCTCCCCTACCAAAGTGGCCGACTGGTTCTATGACTCTATCAGCATCGTCCTGTCCGAGATACAGAAGAAACCCCAGCGGGGGATGCCAAAGGTGGAAAAGGTGGAAAAAAACGGGACCATTATCTCCATCATCCTGGGCGTGGGGAGCAGTCGCATGTTGTACGATATCGTCCCTGTGGTATCTTTCAAAGGTTGGCCCGCGGTGGCCCAGAGCTGGCTCATGGAGAACCACTTCTGGGACGGGAAGATTACAGAGGAGGAGGTCATCAGTGGGTTCTACTTGGTGCCCGCTTGCTCCTACAAGGGGAAGAAGGACAATGAGTGGCGGCTGTCCTTTGCCAGGAGCGAGGTGCAGCTGAAGAAGTGTATCTCTAGCAGTCTCATGCAGGCCTACCAGGCCTGCAAAGCCATCATCATTAAACTGCTGTCCCGGCCCAAGGCCATCAGCCCCTATCACCTGCGGAGCATGATGCTGTGGGCCTGCGACAGACTCCCGGCCAACTATCTGGCTCAAGAAGACTATGCAGCCCACTTTTTGCTGGGCCTCATTGATGACCTGCAGCACTGTCTAGTCAACAAGATGTGCCCCAATTATTTCATCCCTCAGTGCAACATGCTGGAGCACCTGTCGGAGGAGACGGTGGTGCTCCACGCCCGGAAGCTGTCCTCTGTCCGCTCAGATCCGGCAGAGCACTTGCGCACGGCCATCGAGCACGTCAAGGCAGCCAACCGACTGACACTGGAGCTCCAGCGGCGGGGCAGCACCACCAGCATCCCCTCCCCACAGTCCGACGGGGGGGACTCCAACCAGCCCGATGACCGCCTGGCCAAAAAACTGCAGCAGCTCGTGACTGAGAATCCGGGGAAGTCCATCTCGGTCTTTATTAACCCGGATGATGTCACAAGGCCCCATTTCAGAATTGATGATAAATTTTTCTGAGCATTTCTTTGACACTTTTTCCCACTGGTTCTAAAACTCTCATAGTGTGTAGTGTGGTGTGTGACTCTCTCTTTCTGTTTTTTACATATCCAGCTTAGATTGGATTTGTTAAGAACAAATTTTAAGTTTCCTGGTTCTGCAGGATGGTGCAGACTCTGAAACAGTATATTACTATTTCATATTCTGCCTCTGATTTCGTTGTTTATGTTTTCTCGTTATTGTCATATAGTTTTGTTTGTTGGGTTTTCATTGTTGTTGTTTGTTTTTTTAAGGAGAACTTGAGCCATAGATGAAAACGCCCATGAATCCTCTTGCTTTTTTCTGTTTCCTGCTTTGTGCAAATTTGCTAATGGGTCTTGGGAAACAAATTTTTTTCTGACACTGAAGAATTCTGTTATATTTTTCTTTGGTTTCTGTCATTGTTTTTCTAATGAATTTTCACCACTGTGGATATTTGAGAATCATAAGAACTTGGTAACTACCTGGCATGCTGAATGGATTTATTTCTTTTGACCAGCGGCCCAAGTAGTGTCCCGCTTTTCCACTGAACAATGTAAACTTTGGAAGTAACAATGCTACAAATTGTGTTTTGGAGCAACTTCATTGAATGTAATTGCCCTCAAATCAGCGAACATTGGATGGTTTGGAGGGTGTGTTTGATAACTTTCCAAACAAAATTAAGATTTCCAAATGTTAGTTTTAGCCTGTGTAATTATTTGAAGCTTTATTTAAATCATCTTAAAGAACATACCATTACAATTGTTATTTGCACTAATGAAATCTTTGCCATCGTCAGTTACGATGTGTGTTTCAGTGTAAACTCACATCCACTCCTGAAAAAGCTATCTTTTTTTTTATTTAACCCATTTCTTCTCAGTCAGCAGAATGCTGCTTTGCATTCGTTTCATCCTCCTTTAATTGTGGGGTCCTGTTTTGCCCTCTTTGATATTCCTGGTTCCTGTCTTACCTAGAGACATTTTTAAAGCTTTATACCTGATCAATGACTCTGTCTAAAGCTGGGGAAGATATATACTTGATAAAGTAGGTGTCTTTGTATTTATTTCTTTTGGGATTCCAGAGGTAAGCTTTTTTACAAAGTCTCTTTGCTTCTCCTGAGCTTTTGAGGAAAACTGGCAGGAAGAATTAATTTTCCCCAAATAGAAGATACCATGTCTGCTCAAAAGCAGGTTTCTCTGCAGAGCAGGAACCAGGAAGTATCCACAAATGGCAGCGTTGGAATAGAGTTGTCCTGTCTTGAAATTTCCTGCCAGGTTTAGGTGCTGCAATGCATTGGCTCCCTGTTTTGGTATGGACTCACGGCAAACTTTTGTTCGAGGGCCAGGGGGCCTGCTGATCTCCCAAAGGACGCCCATGATGTCTACTAATGGAAAAATCAAGCAACATCTTGATTTGGCCTTGAATGTCCAGACTCATAGGTTGGAGTTTCACCATTTGGAATCAGGCATATGTGGTCTTGGGTTTTTGCATGGGAATTAATGTAATGCTTATAAATGAAAATGAAATCATTCAACAATCCTAAGTTAAACACAAAAATAATAATAAAAAAGAAACATACTGGCCTTGGAAATTTGTTGTTCTTGTTATTAGTTTGCAATCTTGAAATTATTTTCTTATTAAATAACACAGTAATTTTCAGTAAACACAGCAAAAGCCGTCGTCTATCAGACTAGAAGTCCATGTAGTAAACATCCAGTATTCATTCTTCCCTTTCTTCCAATTTCCATTAGTTTCTACTTATCCTCCACGTAATGTATGGCCTTCTCAGTAACCAACTTGATCCCCACCTCCACACGTGCCTCCTAATTGGAAAAGCCAATCGACATGAACCATCATTTCTCTGGCCATAAACATTAATGAAGGACATTAAACTGTTCCAATCAGGGGCATGCACAGCAGTTTAGGTGGGAATGCTGGGATGGAAGCATGCACTCTCCCTGGACATGGAAGAGGAAGCATTTGGCTTCTGTGTTGTTGCTATAACAACTATCACACAGTTATGATCGGAGCCAGCCTCGGGATGAAGCTGACATTGGATGGCACTATGGAGAGATGGGAAAAAAACCATGAGCACCAGACCCCATAAGTCAGAGGCCTCCTCTCCCACTGGACTTTCTAGTCACATTTAGGTATTTCAGCCAATTTGAATTGGGTTCCATTCATCAAAGTGTTTAAATTGCTATGCCAAGCTCGAAACCAGTTGATGTGTGTCTTTTTCTTTTGGGGGATACCTATCAATACCCATGTATTTTATCTAAGAAACAGTATATGCTATCTGATTTAGTTCATTCCAAAGAATACCATAGCCTCTATAACTAAGAACTATACACCTGCTAGAATCTGTTAAAAGTTATTATATTTTGATAATTATGTTATTAATTTTGTAGATTAAAATAAAGTGTTATACACCAGTGAAGTAGCAAGCAAATTCAAATACCTGTTTTTCTAAAGTCAGGTATAAACTGTTATGACTTGCTCTGAATTGATGCTTTCCATACAATTTCCAGTGTTTGCCATATTTTAAATGCTGTGTTTTCAGATAATTTCATCCTCCTAGCATATTTTTTTTCCCTTTTACCACCTCTAATCATAGTCAAGAACCCAAATTCTTGGTTGAACTTCACGAAAAAGATCCAGAGGCTCCTAGGCTCCAGTAATTTAAAAAGTATTTTTTCCCCTCAGAGTTTGCTCTCAGTAAACCTAGGACCTATTAGGTCAAACATCAAGGGTGAGTCGGGCGTGGTGGTGCACACTTGTAATCCCAGTACTTGGGAGGCTGAGACAGGAGGATCTCAAGTTTGCGGCCAGCCTCAGCTACTTAGTGAGGCTCTTAGCAACTTAGACCCTGTTTCAAAATAAAGAATAAAATAGGGCTGGGGTATAGCTCAGAAGTAGAATGCCCCTGGGTTCAATCCTCAGAACCACACACACACACACACACACACACACA
>PVJS01001148.1:59239-104332 GCA_004027185.1 Glis glis | reverse complement strand
GATGCCTAGAGGGGGGTAGAGGGAAACACACTAAAGCGCATGAGGTATATATCCAAACTTATAAAACTCAAATCACTGTGCAAAGCACTAAAGGGAGGGAATGGGGAGGGAATGGGGTGGGATTTGAGGGAGGGCTAAATGGGCAATGTGTGCATGTATGATTCTTCTAACCTGACACCTATCAAATGTATAATTACAAAGCACCAGTAAATGGATATAAATAAATAAATAAATAAATAAATAAAAATAAAAACACTGAAGATCTTTTCATCAAAGATATTTTAATCAGCAAGCACCTTCTCCTTCTTGACCACATGTGCTTATAGCTCATTACTTACGCTGTGGGGATGCAGAGTGTGGACTCCGGGATGAGGCAGACCTGAGTTTACGTTCTGGCTACACTCTTTAGCAGGCGGTTCTCCTTGGACAAATCACTTACACTCTCTTGGTCTTGTTTTTCTGGACTGTGAACCACAGTCTGGGGAGACAGAACTTATCTCCTTCCACTAAAGGGAAAGGATGCCACTGAGGTTGGGGCTAGCAATCCCACGTGGGTGAGAGGAGCACGTGTGGGCTAGTGTAGAAGGATGTTTGACATAAACCAGGCTCAAAGAGTCCAATAGACTGATCCTCCAGGCATGGTGGTGCGTACCTGTAATCCCTGTACTTGGGAGGCTAGCACAGGAGGATCGCAGGTTCAAGGCCAGCCTCAGAAACTTAGTGAGGCCCTGTTTCAAAATAAAAGAGGGCTGGGGATGTATCTTAGAGGTAGAATGCCCCTTGGTTCAATCCCCAGTACCAAAAACAAAAAAAGGCTCTCTTGCAAGATAATGAAGGAACAGCATCCTATCTTCTCTGAGCCTCAGATGTTTCAGTATGGTGCTTTGCAAGGGTATTGAATTTTGAAATCAAAGTATAAAATTTCCTTTCTCTGAAATAGAATCGTCAAAAAACACCCCTACATACATCATGAAGGAGCTACTTAAATGGGGCAGAGCAGGGAGGAAGAAAAACTATCTGAAAGAAATAGTTGATCTATAGAAAGACTTGTACGTTATGCGCATACCGGCTTTATTCATAATAGCCCCAAACTGGAAAGAACCCATGTGTCTACTAACAGAAGGATGGACACACAAACTAGAGTATTATGTAATGGAAGAAGATGCAACGAGCCTGACAGAATTGTTGCTACACGCGATGGGATGGGATGGAAGAGTCTTACAAAAATAATGTGGAAGGAAAAAGTACAGACATAAGCGAGGAGATAATATGACACCAGTCACATGAAGTTCCAGAACAGGAAAATGTAAACCATGTTAGTGTAAATGAGAAAGTGGTTGTCTGTGGTCTTGGAGGGTGGAGATTAGTTGGAAAGGGGTATGGAGAAATGTTCATGGTGATGAAAATGTTCATTACCTTGATAGAGGTGTATACATTTCTCAAAACTCAAGACCTGCAGGTTGCGTTAAATATAAATTATGTTTCAGTGCTTAAAACCCAAGAAGGAAGATAGCAGAGACCTGTTCCAAACTTGGCTTCTCACTAATTGGCTTCCTGTCAAATCTCTGCCTGTTTATGGTTAAATTAATTTAAAAATAAAACACTCTTCAAAGACTTCCAGGTTTCCATGTGCGGGCAGAACTGTCCAGAGGCCCAAGGGTGGTTGTCCAACAGAGACATGGGAGCTGGCTGTTGGCAGTGAATACACACTGCAGGTGCAGAGATGGGAAGGAGACTCTCGGGGTCATGGGTGGAGTACTGACAGAGCATCTGCTTTGGTTACTACCCCAAATATCACTAGCCACCAATTCCTACTTTGCAGGTTTCTCATAAGGACTTCAACCACTGATGGAAAGCACCTGTCACAGGGCAGATGTTCTTGAAGTGATGGTCAGCACAGTTGTCTTTTGGAGACAGAAATTCCTAATGAGCAACAGAGAGAAAAGAGGAAAATGAACAAGTCCCCAAACCTGAAAGACAAAGCAGCCATAACTGGATGTGAATGATGAGCAGATACAATCCCAAGCCAGGTGTCTCTGAACAGCACAAAAGAGCCTTTGCACAGGAGCCAACTAAAACACAAACGCCATTTGAGACAAGCAACACGCACATGTGCACATGTACACATACACATTTATTTATGCATGCACGCGCTGTTTTAATCAGCTTTCCCGAGGCTGTGACAAAAAAAACCTGACAAGCACAGCTTAGAGGAGGACAGTTTGTTGGAGCTCACAGCTTCAGACTATAGTCAGTGGGATCCAAGTACCAACCACGGTGGCAGGACACATGGCAGAGAAAAGCTGCTCTCTCATCATGGTGGTGGGAAGCAGAGAGAGACAGACAGACAGACAGACAGCTAGGAAGGACCAGCGACAAATTATAATCCCCAAAGCCACACCCCCAGTAACCTACCTCCTCCAGCTATGCCCTACCTGCCTAAGTTACCACCCAGCAAACCCACTCGAATCATTAATCCTTCGGTGGTTTTGTACACTGATGAGATTAGAGGCCTGATTCAATCATTTCACCTCCGAATATTGTTGCGCTGGGGACACGCTTACAACACAGGAGCCTTTGGGGGAGCATTCCAAACCAAAGCCATAACGCACATGTGTTTATCTGGTAGCCTAGTTTAGAGCCAGCTCAGCCTGGCACAGCCTTGCCTGGGGAGCATTGTGCACAGTCACCTCCAGGTTAAACCTCGCACAGTGCTTCAGTGCACGGCAGCACTCTGGGAATTCAGATGGGAGGGTTCCCTGGGGCTGTTGCTGCTGCCTTTTAAGTGGACAAGTTCTGTTTTCAGAAGGAAGGGAAGGCACTGGTTGAAGGCTGTGATGTTATTCCAAACCATGAGGGTTTCCCGGTGTGTCCTTTGAGGTCTGAGGTCTATCCTTTGCCTAGAGACAGCTTTTAGTCCTTCTTGGGTTTGCAAACTGTTAGTGAACTAATAAATACCACAATGTGGGATGGGAGGAGAGTAGAATCCCCTCATTGGCAGAACTTTAGAATCATTATATTTTTAATCACTTTGGAAGCGTTTCAATGTGTCTAGGAAGGAGAAAGCACATTGGGTAGCCTCCCAAAGTTCTTACTGTTTCTAAAGGGACGCCCTCTCAGGGCCTCTGTCCTATAAAAACTTATATAGGCCTAAGGGTTGCTCTTTTTGTAAAGATGTGCCCTAAACACACACACTCACTCACACACACACACACACACACACACACTCACACACACACACAGGCACACACTCACTCACACACACACACACACTCACTCACACACACATTCACACACAGGCACACACATTTTTAAGAATCCCATATTATTATATGCCCTACCCACACCCTCTTCTGTGGGGACCCCAGCTCCCAGGTCCTGGTGCAGAATAGTAGACCACCTAACACCCCTTCCCCACCCCCATTAGATAGGTATTCACACACAAGGGGGATGGAGTGCCAGGCTCAGGTGAGGAGATGGGCTGCCTCTCTGGCTACAGGATGGATTCGGTACACACCCAAATCAAAACAACTCCTCTGTGGGCGCCTGCCCCCTCTGGGTGTGCCCTGTGGCTCCTGTGTGGTTGTGTGAGATTGCAACCAGGCAGAAAAGCAGAGCTCTGGAGAGGGAAGGTAACTGACAGGTGGCAAGGGAGTCGGGATGGGAAAGAATAAGACACAGAGGGTACCGCACCCCTGGCTTCTCTCCACTCAAGGTGTAGGAGTGGTTTCAGCAACAGGAGGATCCTCACGTAGAGTTTCCTACCTTCTATCTGATTTTGTTCAACCAAGGGGTGGGCATGCCACTCCGGCCATGTGCACCCTTACACCAGCAGGAGGTCAAGGGTCCCTGTGCCATTAACACGCTTCTCTATCCTAAATAATTCAGGAGCAGAGTTTTTATTTTAGCCCTGATGAACGCAGATCTTCGTCAAAAAGTTGGTACAAATAATCTAAAGCAAACGGAATTGTTAAAGGACAGCAGCTCTTGCTGGTATTCACACTGGAAAAGACGTGTGTGTGCCAGGGCCAGCTGGTGCCCAGTGGTGACGGTGCCCGGCCGGGCACCTCACTTCCCTAGGCCACAGTAGATTCATCCACTGTGAAGGAAGACCACTTCTCCATGTTTTAAGTTCTGCCTTCCCTTCAAAAGAAGGGGAACTGGCAGGTCACAGCTAAAGGAAAAATAAAGAAGAAAAGGAATAAAATAAATGATTGATTTGTCCATGGCATAAAGGATGAAACCTAAAATTTAAGGAAAAAGAAATAGAATAAAGGGGAAACGAGGACAAAGTAAGATGTTCACTATAGGGTGGGCTGGGCGGTAAGGGATGTATGGGAACTTACCTGTGTTCCTTTCTGCACAGATAAAATTATTCCAGAGCAAGATAGAAGAAGAAAGATCTGGAGATCCCTAGGTGTACTGTAGACTGTGTAGGCTCCATACTTCACGAAAATCCTCAAATGCATGTATGTTTTTAACACATTGAACCTCACTATGATATATAATGACATGCACCAATAAAATAATTTCTTAAGAAGGCAAAGGACCTGAATAGACATCCCCCCCAAGAAAAAACACAAAAATGGCCAATGAGCAATGAAAAAGTGGTCAACAGCAATAAATTATCAGGGAAATACAAATCAAAAGCAATTAAAAAATCACTGAACGTCCTGGCACAGGTTGGGCGTGGGCAGGAGACACGTCTGCCCTCGGGACCAGAGGGACGTGGGTTCAGGTGCTCAGCTCCCTCTGCCCGCCTGGCTTTCACCACATCCACTGCTGACTCCTGACAGCCCGTGTGGTGACGTCAGAAGGCAGACTCCAGGTGACTCGCAGGCTGGTCACACAGCCTGGTACACAGCCGCCGCTTAGTTGCATTAGTAATGATGGCGGCTGGCCTATCCTGAGTACTTTATCTTCCAACCACTGTGATCTCTGTGACTCTGGCTGCACTCCCCATGCAGAAAGCACATATACATATTTATGACTCTAATTTCTAATTATGTGCAAAGTGAAGGCTGAGCTAAGTCACGTCAAGAATGATATACATCGCTGAACAGGTGCCTCCGTTTAAACACAACTGATATTAAGCACTGCTCAGAGAAATATTGGCTTTTCTATTCCTTTTAAGAAAACCATTTCAATTCCCTCCATTATTTATCGGGGTCGGGAACTGATGCAAGAGTGGCTGTTGGGTAGGAACTGAGTGGCTCTGTCACAGCGTGGACGCGCAAGCCTCTTAGGACCTGCTGTTAAATCTGCATCCATAGACCCCCTGTGAGTGGTCAGGCATTTGGAATTGAGGTAGACAGACTGAGCCCCACGTTGACAGTGTTGTAGAGCAAGAGGAAGGGAGAAGCTAAAAATGGGCTCCAAATTCCCTCAGGAAGAAGAGCACGCAGCCAGATATAAGGCTGAATCCACAGAGCTTCAGGACTCGGTTGAACTAGAAACCGTGCTAGTAGGTCATGACTTTGTTATTGTTGATGATGATGCTAATGACAGATAGATGATATCTATTGAACACATACTACATTCTTGGCACTGCTCTGTGTGCTTTTTCTATTTTATCCTAATTAATCCACTTAAGAAAATAAAAAAGGCAATGCAAATGATTTCAGTTTTACAAATGAGCACGTGGAGGCTGCGAAAATGTATTCTCCTGGCTTAATAACCTGCGACTTCTCTGCCAGTTTGCATCTGACCTGCCAAAGCTGTAAATTACCTTCCCATCTGGCCACTGCCTGGTGTTAAAGCCCCTGCCTTCCTCCACCAGCCAGCAGGTAGCCCAGATATGTTCTGCTTGAATCCTCAAAAAGGCCAATTTCCTTTTTGTGCCTCTGAACATTTAATCCCCATTGAACAAAACCTTACCCTACAGTGGTAAGGTTTTCCTCACAAACATTATTTAATTTCTCCTTAGAATCACCCCCACTGGGATGGGAAGAGGACCAGGCCAGAGAACCTCGGTGTGTTGGATTCCAATCATCTTTTCTCTCTCTCTCTCTGTTCCTGACACTCCATAATATAAGGAACCCATCATGACCTGTTCTAGCTGATTGGCAATATTCTCAAGTACTCAGTCAGTCTTTCGGAGGAAGAAAGTCCTGACCTATCTGGAATCTAAGAAACTAATAGATCCAGGAAAGCTGCAGAGGATGACGTCACCACCCAGCCCTTGGTGGCCAAGGAGAGAGAGATTCCATTAAATCCCACCACAGGGGGCCTGACCTGACAATTAGCATGAATCACTGACTAATAGAATCCTTTACCAGCCAACCAGAATGGGCAGCCAACTGGAACGGGCCACCAGCCAGCCCTCTGCGCAGGCTCGTCCATGGGAGGAACCGGCGGCGTTTCACTGCAGTTCCATCTCTAGCTAGCTCAATGACCTTGGGCCTCAGTTTCCTCAGCCATAAAATAAAAAGGGCAGGACTGCTTCTCAAAGTCTATGCTCTTACAAAAGCTTGTAAGGTCCAGAACTCTGTCGCTACCTACTTGGCACCCATCAATCAATATTTATTTTTGAATTGAAAATAAATATTCTTGAGGGTCACAATTCTTGAGGGTCACTCAAGAATTTGGTGGGTGATGAGGTAGCACCAAACCCAGTGAGAGGATTTCCTTGTGAGCCTACTACATATTTACCATCCTTGCTCTCTTCCACAGGACAGGACTGTGGGTAATACTGATGGGGTGGTGCTTATCAAGAAAGATAGAATGCAGGTGGTGATGGATGCTGCACCATGGCGGTGGATGCTGGCAAACGTTGGTCACAGTTCCCAAGAAGTTCGCAATCCTATTTTGGGGAAGATAATCCCCAACTGAGGCATCAAAAAGAAAGAAGGAATCATCCACAAATAACTCAGCCTGAAGTATTCCAAACAGACCATAAAACGAGTGGTGAGGGATTTTATAGACTCGTTGGGTTGATGGAATTCTGCCTTGTATGCAGAAGAGCTCAGACGCATCATAAAAAATAAAAAGACCTTGCCAAGCTTAGAAGTAAACATCTCTGAGTTCTGATATCATGTGGTCATGGTGCCATTGTCAGTCATTCTGTTCATGGGGGGTTACTGTTAAAACCCGGATGTTTCAATTTTGTCTTGGATATTCCCAAAGTCATCAAGGAGGGTCACTCAAGAATTTGGTGGGTGGCGAGGTAGCACCAAACCCAGTGAGAGGATTTCCCTGTGGGCCTACTGCATATTTACCATCCTTGCTCTCTTCCACAGGACAGGACTATGGGTAATACTGATGGGGTGGTGCTTATCAAGAAAGATAGAATGCACCATGGCAATGGATGCTGCACCATGGCGGTGGATGGTGCACCATGGCAATGGATGCTGCACCATGGCAGTGGATGCTGCACCATAGCGGTGGATGCTGCACCATGGCGGTGGATGCTGCACCATGGCGGTGGATGCTGCACCATGGCGGTGGATGCTGCTGGTCCCTGGCCCTTATCCCCTCCACACTCTCTGTTCTCCTGTATGTCAACCCAGTCAGTGTCTCCACCTGCAAGTGTGTGGGGATCTCTTCCAAACCAAAGGCCTTCTCTGATCTCTGGAGCCTGCTCTTCCTGGGCACATGGAGGCTGGCAGTGCCAGAGAGTTAATGTCCTCTAGGAACACCCTTAAACCAACAGCAGATGGAAGTAGTGGAAAAATGCACCAGCTCCCTCGTTCCGCAGGGAGGATAACTGTGAGACACGTGGCTCTCTTTCTTTTGGAGACGCCCAGAGGGTGAAGCCCAGTTGCCCCGCAGTGTACTCGACGGCACACACGCTGTTGCCTTCCTTCTACCCTCGGTCTCATTTCCTGCTCTGATTGGTGCTTCCTGGGATTGTTTCTCAAATCAACTACTGCCTCCTAGGGAGCTCGACCCTTGCCAGTCATGCAACAGATAATCACACCTCTACAGGCTCACAAATGTCTATGGACTCACAGACACTCTTTCTACCTAGGTCTTAAAGCAGTCTGAACTTATATATTGAGCATATTATACATGCTTGGTTCAGTAGAATCTAAAAAAAAATAAGAAATTTATAGTCAAGGAAATTACAGCCTTGCACTGCATTTTATTTATTTTTAAAATAACTTTAATTTCTTTTTCTTCTTACAAAGGATAGATGGTTATTTCAGAATATTTTAAAACCGTAGCTCAGCAAATAGGATGAAACTTAAGTCATCACCAATCTTACCACCCAGGTTGCACCACTGCTGATATTTTGGTGAACGTATTTCCAAATATGAAGAAGAATGTAGGCGCGTGTGTGCGTGCGTGCACGCGCAAATAGAATTATAATGTGTATGCTGTTAGGAATTCGCTTTTTCCACTTAACAATGTCTTAAACATCTCGCCATATAAACATTCTGCTGCAGCTGTATTTCATTGGTGGGACAGTGTTCCACTGCACAGTTCTGTCATGATTTGTTTAATCAATTGCCATCATTGGACATTGAAGCTGACATTTCATATTTAAAGCACCATCACAGACATTGATTCCTTTGATCTACCCAACAAGAAGTTGTTGGAGAAGGCAGGTCAAATAGGGACTGTGTGACAGATGAGCCAACAGGGACCCATCTCATAAAGGAGACAGGACTCAGACGTGTGGAGCATCACAAGGATGATTAAGCATTACGCTCTGCGGAACTGACTAAAGTTGTATTCAAGATGCCAATTTATTCCCTACCCTGCACACATGCCTTTAACGAGGCCTTCATTCACGTACCCCAGACAGATGGGCACCACACCCTGTCACTCTGTCTAATCTTTGGTGTCACAGTGGATGGAGCTATGGTGGATACCTGACCCAAGGGGTCTATCCACTGTCTGTCCAACTTACAGTTCTTGTACCCTGGTTCCAAAGGAGGATCTGGGAGAAGCAAAGTCTTCTTGCTCTAGAATTTAGAGCTAAGAGATGGAGAAGCAAGTTTTTGGTTAGTTGTGGGTGGCAATGGGCATAAAGAGCTGAGGACAGGGGAGCCACTTGGGGCCATTTTGCACACCAAAGTTAAGAGAAAGTAAATCCCAAAGGATGTAGGTTGGGAAATAGGGATTGGATATAAATAATATAGAAAGAGGAAAAGAAAGAGGAGGAAGAAGAGGAGGAGGAGGAGGAGGAGGAGGAGGCCAGTCTCAGTCTTGGAACTAATGAGTTCTCTCTCACCCTGAAGCCTAATTCTGTTACTTCTAGACCTTTCTGTATTCTTGAGCAATTTTCCCTCATGTCACCATTTCTTCACCTGAACTCATATCAATGTCCATCTATTCTTTATAAATGGATGTATAGACTACTGACACGAATACACGGGGGCTATTCAGTGTGTGCTAGAGTGTCAGGGGACGATTCACAGAGGAAGCCAGAAGTATCCAGGTGTGGAAGATGTGCAGGACATGAGCGGGGACCAAGGACTAAGCTTGGTAGGTCTGAGGGAGATCCCTGTGAGCTCCTGCATCCCATCCCTTTCTGAAGAGGGGAGTGCATCAGCAACCGAGGAGGGAAATCCTCCAGGAGGAACTCTCGGTTCATCACATAACTCCTCAACTGTAGCCACAGTACATGAAGAAGTGACTCACCCTAGAAGAGAGCATAAATACACCACCACCCCTCTGCGGCTGACAGCTGAGTCCTGGAGGGTGCTGGCCTCTCTAAATTTAGATAAGAAGGAGCTAAGGAAGTTTGGTTCTGGAGAAAAGAATCAGGGTGATGCGCTATGTGGGCACCATTCAAGAACGCCTGGAGCTCTGTTGTAATACTCCTCCCTTGTCTCGGTTTCCCCACCTGTAGAATGGAACCACTGCTATTTCCTTTCAACCACTCACAGGTCTATTGAAGTTCCTCCACTACTTACATATGAGCCCAGCTACAACCTCATCCTGGTGCCAAGAAAAGACTTCCCAGTATTGCTGCGGAATCAAAACGGGAACGACCACTGTGTCCTCGGGAGTGTTAGAAAGTCAAGGACTAAAAACGCCTGAGCGGTGATCATGTCACCATAGAAAATTCCCAGTGTGCAGGCAAGGACATTTGTAATGCTTGTGAACAGACAGTGGTAGGAGAATAAAAAAGGATCATTTCTTCACATTCTTCAACGTGGGTATTATTAAATACCTAGAAATGTAAGCCTTGTTCTCCAAGAAATTGAAGATGTATGCCTTCATCCACTGTCAAGTCATCCATCAAAACCCAGACATGGTTTCCAGTCCCAGCTTTGCCATGGTAAACATATTCCCATAGGGTATTACAATAAAATGAGACCCATGCAATGTTCTCCTCTCCAGGGATGGTGAGGATGCTTCCAGGACTGACACTACCTTTCTCTTGCCAGCCTCTGAGTGCTATGATAGGTCTGGTGCAACCCCAAAGTGAACTGATGTGAATTGAATTTGAATTATTGGAGGAAACCTATTTCCCATTTTCCTCCTTCCTAAGAGAACTTGCGCTCACCAGCCTACAGGGGGCAGCATTGGCGAGAAAGCTACTGTCCAGTCTCCTTCCCCTCTTATTCCTTGCCAATCCAGCTCTACTTTTAATGAGGCAGGGGATATTTCACTCCCTCCACAGTGTCCCATTCACTCCTGTACCATCAGTTCCTCTACAACATGACTTATGTGTTCCTAAAAATTACCCTGTGCCTGCCTGTAATCCTGGTACTTAGGAGGCTGAGACAGGAGGATAACAGGTTCAAGACCAGCCTCAGCAACTTAGTGAGAATCTCAGCAACCTAGCAAGACCCTGTTTCAAAAAAATAAAAAATAAAAAATGGGCTGGGGGTACAGCTCAGAAGTAGAATGCCTCTGGGTCTAATACCCAATATCAAACACATACATACACACACACACACACACACACACACACACACACACACACACACACTCACCCTACAAAATACAGGTTTTATGGAGAAACTGGGGGTAGGCATAGCATTCAGAAGTGTTGTCAGAAACACATTTTAAAAAAGACAAGAACCTGATAACAAACAGTACCACAAAAAATTAATTAATTAAGACAAGAACCTAATAAAAATGGTAACAGAATTTTACTCGGGCAAATGGATAATAAATAAATAAACATGACAAATGAATGTGTTGCTTTGTCTTGAGTAAAGCCTGACATTTGCATGTGCAAGCAGACGTTGGAGGAGCTGCACCTTGTGACTGGCTGCGAGGGGAGCAGGAGGAGGTGGTCTGAAATCAGGTAAACGTCGTATCACTGGACGTACTTGGGTGTGTCTCCCAACACCTGTGAGCTGAGGTACCCACCAGGGTGGGCCTCTTGAGTATTCCTAAACAACTCTGCTCACTGGGGGCCATTTTCTGGGTTTAAATGTGTGTTTTTGCAGATGAAATCATGCATAAGCAAATACCAAACTGGTTTCCTAATCCAGAAGTCACATTGGAACAAATTCACAGTTTCAAAACAAGCCTGCGAATAGAGCTGACTGTGTTTCAGTGCCAGCTGCCAGCTCTTCCCACAGGCCTTCGATGGCTATCCTGTCAGAAATGGTCTCTCTACCCCCATGGGGCCCCTGCACACTACCCTGCTCTATTTTCCTTATCAGAATTGCCATTACCTAAAATAATCTTCACCATCCCTCATCCAAACTCCACTCTGAGAGGGGAGTATTACGTGTGTTGCGTTCTATTGTAATTACATGTTTTGATTCCCCCCTCATTAGCCTATAAGCTCCAGGAGGGGCGACCTTGCCCCCTTATACAGCACTCATGTCCCCAGTACTCCATGTCGTGTTTGGCACAGGGAAAGCAGAAATAATAAATATATTAAAATGAATTTGGCTCCACACATACTAGACCTCCTAGGGAATAGGCATATGATTATTAGTCCTGGCCCACCTCTACATCCGCCCTCCCATAAAGGACAGTGAGAAAATGTTAACCTTCAGATTTATCTCAGTGACCACTGCTTCATAACAAATTAGCTCCAAACGCAAAGACCGGAGACAATCATGTTTTGTTCCCCTGTTCATGGGTCAGGAATTTGAACAGAAAGGGCACAGTGGGGATGGTTTGTTTCTGCTCTGTTGTGTCTCTCTGGGGCCTCAACTGGGAAGACGTGATTCAATGTCTGGGGGCTAGAATCATCGAAGGCTGGTTCTCTCCCAGGTCTGGAGCCTGGTCTGAGTTGACTCGAAATTTGGGACTGTCAGCCAGCGTGTGTAGCTGTGAACAGCTGACCTTAAGATTGGGAGATGATCCAGGTGGGATAATCCCATGAGCCCTTAAAAGCAGGGAGTCTTCTCTGGTTAATGGGAAAAGAGGAGGTCATGGAGATTCAAAAACTTAGGGGCATTCAATGCACCATTGCTGACTTGAAGATGGAAAAGGCCACATAAAAATGAATGCACTATTCTATGGGTCTCTCTCCTCTTTTCTACAAAGTCCCTTTTCTTTCCTATTTTCTCTCTTCCACATATAAGACAAAACATACAGTGTTGACTGGGGTCCACGGAGGCTTCAGAGGAACTGATAGTATTCCTATAAGTGTACACTGGCTGGGATAGGGTCTCCTGCATTTGTCATTCTTGTTATGAAAACAGTTTTGCATGTATTTAATTTAATTTAAAAATTTTAGAACTGATTCCAAGAGGGTGACTGAGGGAGACACCAAATTGCAATCTCTCTGAGACTTGAATCTCAATTGCCATGAAAGCAACTTCTTGACAAGAGAAGAGAAGCAACGAACAATTGAACTAAACAACAAAAAAATTGAAATGCGATGGAATCAAAGCCAGAAGACAAAACAGAGGACAGTAAAAAGCTCCAAGGGCCTTACCTAGGGAACAGCAGTGGTGCCATCTTGGCCGGACCACGCCAGCAGCTACCGGCACTGCGGCTTCCACACACAGCCCACAAAGAAACCAGCCACCTGTTGTGAGTCCAGAAGCTGCAGATCAGCAGCAACAAAAGCAAGCAGCAACTTGCTCCACACTGGACAGAGGCCTGAACTGTGGTGTCGGCTGGAGTGGCAGCAGCGCCATCTTGGCCAGACCGTGCCAATGACTACCGGCATTGCGGCTTCTGCAGGCCACCAACAAAGAAGCCAACGACCTACTGTAAATCCAGCAGCTGCAGATCATCAGCAACAAAAGCGAGCAGCAATTCGCTCCACGCTCGACAGAGACCCGAGTGCCTGGAAGCCTGACCAGAACCTGCGGCAGCATGGCTGAGCCCACCCCTTCCCCAGAGATTAAGAGCAGTGCTCAACGAGACTGTAAGTCAACAAGCCACCCCAGGGGGAGACCACTCAGTGCTGCCTCAGGGACTTGCGTGGCAAGCAGTGGACTCATGGGGTCTGAGACTTTGCAGATCACCCCTGTGGAGGAGGGAGTGGGGTTTGCTGTGGGACATAGTAGATGCATGGATAAGCAGAGAGCCTGCAGCAACATTCAGGTGGGACAGACCTACAGCTACAGTTCACAGTGCCCTTGCAGGGTTCCCAGGGAACATCACAGGACACACAGTCGTGGTACCTGGGGAAAAACTAGACCAACCCAGCCTTCTCTGTAGAAAACGCAGAGTTCCCGTGTTTTCACAGAGTTGGGTCAAAGTGACACCTGCCACTTCTGTAGGTAAAAAGAGACACAAACCCAGGGTCCCATGCTGGCGACACCCATCATATGTGTAGACAGAGAGAGACATAGGGGCAAGCCCAGTGGAGAATGCAGAGACCCATGCTTGCAGTGAGAGGGGCACTAGCAGCACTGGGCACCTGCATAGGCAGTGAGAGGCACCAGGCAAGTGTCCCAATCACTGACGAGGACCAAGAATTGGGCCTGCAAATGGACATTATACTGAGAAAGTGAGAATAACCATTCAGTAAAGGCTATTCACCTTTAAGGCTCACCTAGTAGCAAATATCTACCTCCAGAATAAGATACTATAAAGGGAGAGAGATTAGACATAGGAAACCTACAGAGTGAGAAAGAGCTACCAAAAGCAACAAATATATAAACTTAAGAAACATGAAATCATGAGAAGGAAGAATAGCAAAGAAACAATGAGCTCCCACAATCCCACAACAGAACCCACCAACACAGAAATGCAAAGATTGCCAGAAGGACAATTCAGAACATTAATAGTAGAAATGATACAGGATTTCCAAAAAGAATTCAGAGAGAGCCTGAAAGGAATGAAGGATCGAATAAACAAAGAATCTGACACCCTGAACAGGAATAAAAAAGAAGCTCTGAAGGAAGTGAAGGATGCAATAATTGAAATGAAGGCATCAATACAATATCAACAATACTATATCAACAATTCTATATCAACAATACTATATCAACAATAGACTAGACCACATGGAAAACAGAATCTCACTCTTAGAAGATGATCTCTCCAAAAATGAACGCATAGTATAAAATTTAGAAAAAACAATTTGACAGCATGAATTGGACATTAAAGAGATTTCGGCCAATCTTAAAAGAGCAAACCTAAGAATAATAGGCATAGAAAAGGGAATAGAAGCTGAAACCAATGGAATCAATAACTTTTCAGAGAGGTAATATTAGAAAATTTTCCAAACATAGAAAAAGAGATCAACACACAGGTACAGGAAACATATAGAACCCCTAATAGACAAGATCAGAGAAGAGGTTCACCACGTCACATAATAATCAAATTGACTAATGTAGAGGCCAAGGAAAGAATCTTAAAGTCAACGAGAGTAAAAGACCAAGTAACATTCAGAGGCAAAACAGTAAGAAACACTCCCCACTTTTCAAACCAAGTCATGAAAGCCAGGAGGACCTGGAGTGACATATTCCATACTCTGAAAGAAAATAACTTCCAGCCAACATTTATCTACCCAGCAAAGATATCTATTAAATTTTAAAGGGAAATAAAAACTTTCCATGACAACAGAAGCTGAAAGACTTTATGTCTTCCAAACCAGCACTAGAAAAAATACTCAAAGAGATTAATTACAAATAAGAAATAATAAACACCAGAACCAGAGAAACAGTGATTTCCATCAAACAAACAACTAGGCAAAGAAGAACAAAGACTACTTCAAACAGAAATTAAAAAATTCAAAATGTTAGGAATGAAAATCATCTCTCAATAATCACACTGAATATAAATGGCCTCAACTCCCCAATCAAAAGATATAAGGTGACAAAATGGATTAAAAATCACAATCCCTCTATATGCTGCCTCCAAGAAACACACCTTACAAGTAAAGATACTCACAAACTAAAGGTGAAGGGATAGAGCAAGGTAATCCATGCTAATGGAACACAAAAACAAGCAGGAGTAGCAACTATGATATCAGACAAATTAGTCTTCAGACCTAAACTTATCAGAAGAGACAAAGCAGGTAATTTCTTACTGGTAAAAGGAACAATCCAGCAAGAGGATATAACAATAGCCAACATTTATGCCCCAAACATAGGTGCAACCACTTTTATAAAAGAAACTCTTTGTGACATTAAGTCACACATAGGTCCCAATACAGTAATATTGGGAGACTTCAACACACCTCTCACACCACTAGATCAATCTTCAAGACAAAAGGTCAGTAAAGATGCCTCAGACCTAAGGAACACCACAAATCAAATCGACCTACTAGACACATATAGAATATTCCACCCAACTACAGCTGAATTCACATTTTTTTTATCTGTTCATGGAACCTTCTCTAAAATAGACCATATCCTAGGCCACAAAGTGAGTACTAGAAAGTTAAAAAAAATGTGACATAATCCCCTGTGTCTTTTCAGACCATATGGAATAAAACTAGGAATCAACTATAAGAAGACCCATAGAAACCTCATAAACACATGGAGACTGAACACCACACTGCTTAATGAGGAATGGGTCACAGTAGAAATAAGGGTAGAAATTAAGAAATTCCTAGAAACAAACAAAAACAGAGACACAACATATCAAAATCTCTGAGACATTCTGAAGGCAGTATTAAGAGGAAAATTCATAATACTGAGTGCTCACATAAGAAGAACAGAAAATCACCAAATAAATAACCTAATGACACACCTGAAAGCCCTTGAAAAACAGGAACACTCTAACCCCAAAGCCAGTAGAAGATAGGAAATTATTAAAAATCAGAGCAGAAATCAACGAAATAAAAAATTTTTAAAAATACAAAAAAATCAGCAAAACCAAAAGTTGGTTCCTCAAAAAAAAAAATAAACAAGATAGATAAACAACTAGCCAACCTAACCAAAAGAAAGAGAGAATCAACCCAATTTACTAAAATAAGAGACGAAAAGGGTGATATTACCACCAACAGTGTGGAAATTCAAAAGATTATCAGAAACTACTTTGAAAAACTATACTCCAATAAAAAGGAAAACCTAGAAGAACTTGACAAATTTCCAGACATGTACAACCTTTCTAAGTTGAATCAAAAAGATATAGAAAATTTAAATCGACCAATAGCATTCAAAGAGATTGAAACAGCAATAAAGAGCCTACTATCAAAGAAAAGTCAAGGTCCAGATGGTTTCCCAGATGAATTTTATAAAACCTTTATAGAAGAACTAATCCCAATACGCCTCAATCTATTCCATGAAATAGAAAGAAATGGGACTCTCCCAAATACATTCTATGAAGCCAACATCACATTAATATCAAAACCAAATAAGACAGCTCAAGAAAAGAAAACTACAGTTCATTGATGAACTTAGATACAGAACTTCTAAACAAAATACTAGCAACACCCATTCAAAACCATATCAAGAAAACCATACACCATGACCAAGTCAAGTCCATCCCAGGGATGCAAGGCTGATTCAACATATGAAAAACTATCCATATAATCCATGTAATAAACAGAACTAAAGACAAAAAAAATCACAGGATCATTTCAATAGACACTGAAAAAAGCAAAGCATTTGACAAAACCCAATACCCATTCATGATAAAAACACTGCAGAGAATCGGAATAGAAAGAACATACCTCAACATCATAAAGGCAATATACAATAGGCCTACAGCCAACATCATATTGAATGGGGAAAAACTGTGAGAGTTCTCCTTGAAAACAGGAACAAGATAAGGATGTCCACTATCACCACTCCTTTTCAATATAGTACTAGAGACTAGCCAGAGAAATAAGACAAGAGAAGGAAATCAAAGGAGTGCAAATAGGAAAAGAAGAAATGAAACTATCTCTATTTGCAGATGATATGATATTATACTTAGAAGACCCAACAAATTCACCCAAAAGGCATATAGAACTGATCAACAAATTCTGGCCAGGCGTGGTGGCGCATGCTTGTAATCCCAGTACTTGGGAGGCGGAGAACGGAGGATCCGGGTTCGCAGCCAGCCTCAGCTACTTAGTGAGGCCTCCGCAACTTCGTGAGACCCAGTTTCAAAATAAAGTATAAAAAAATAGGGCCGGGGGTGTAGCTTGGAGGTAGAATGCCCCTGGGTTCAATCCCTGGTACCACAAAAAAAAATTCAGCAAAATGTCTGGATACAAAATCAATCTTAAAAAATCAGAAGCTTTTCTATATGCCAACCATAAATCCACTGAAAAAGAAATCCAGAAAACATTTCCACTCACGATATTCCCCAAAACAATAAAACACTTAGGAATAAACCTAACCAAGGATGTAATAGACCTCTACAAGGAAAATTATAAAATATTGAAAAAAGAAATCAAAGACGATCTTAGAAGGTGGAAAGACCTCCCATGCTCTTGGATAGGCAGAATAAATATCATTCTTCCAAAAGTGATCTGTAGATTCAATGCAATACCCATTCCATTACCAAGGTCTATTCTTCACAGAAATAGAAAAATCAGTCCTTAAATTCATTTGGAACAAAAAAAAAAAACCAGAATAGCCAAAGTAGTTCTCAGCAACAAGAACCATGCAGGAGGCAATACTTGGCTTCAAACAATACTATAGAGCCATAGAAATAAAAACAGTATGGTATGGGTACAAAAACAGACACATAGACCAATGGAGCAGAATAGAAGACTCAGAAACAAATCTGCACACTTACAGCCAATTGATTTTTGACAATGGAGCCAAAAACACACACTGGAAAAAAGATAGCCTCTTCAACAAATGGTGTTGGCAAAACTGGTTAACCACATGCAGAAAAATGGAAATAAACCCCACTTTCTCACCCTGCACAAGAGTCAATTCAAGATGGATCAAAGACCTGGAAATTATACCAGAGAACTTGCAGCTACTTGAAGAAGGCATAGGTGCAACTCTTCAACACATAGGCACAGGCAAAAACTTCCTCAACAAGACCCCAAAGGCACAAGATGTTAAAAAGAGGATCAATACATGGAATTACATTAAACTGAAGAGCTTCTGTGCAGCAAAGGAAACTATCAAGAACCTCAACAGAGAGCTGACAGAATGGGAGAAGATTTTTGCCGGCTACTCCTCTGATAGAGGACTAATATCTAGACTATACAGAGACCTCAAGAAACTCACTGCTAAAAACACAAACAACCCAATCAAAAAAAATGGGCAAGTGAACTAAACAGGTACTTCACAAAAGAAGAAATACAAATGACCAATAAATCTATGAAAAAATGTTCAACATCATTAGCAATCAGAGAGATGCAAATCAAAACTACCCTGAGATTTCACCTAACCCCAATTAGAATGGCAATCATTAAAAACACAAACAATAACAAATGCTGGTGAGGATGTGGAGAAGTAGGAACTCTAATACACTGTTGGTGGGATTGCAAATTAGTGCAACCATTTTAGAAAACAGTGTGGAGGATCCTCAGAAGAATGGGAATGAACTTACCATATGACCCAGAAATACTACTGCTAGGTTCCTACCCAAAAGAATGGAAACCAAATTACCAGACTAATGCATGTGTATCTATGTTTATAGCTGCACAATTCACAACTGCCAAACTATGGAACTAGCCAAGATGTCCATCAACAGATGAATGGATTACAAAACTATGGGATATGTACACAATGGGATTTTACGTAGCCATAAAGAAGAACAAAATTATGTCATTTGCAGGGAAATGGATGGAATTAGAAAACATTATGCTTAGTGAGATTAGTCAGTCACAAAAAGTGAAAAGTCGGATGGTCTCCCTAATATGCAGAAGCTAGGGAGAATAGGGCATAGAAGGTACTCCAGATAAAGACGGAAAAAACCTTAGATGGGTAAAGAAGACAACCTAACTGAGGGAGATGGGAGGAGGGAAGCGGGAAACACCCTAATGCTCAGGATGTACACACACAAACGTATCAAAATCAACTACTATACTGAGCATGAGAAGGAGGGAAGGGGGAGGTAATGGGGGTGGGAATTGGGGAAGGGCTAATTGACCAATGTGTGCATGTATACTTCTACCACCCTGAAACCCATCAAGATGTATGATTACAATGCACCTATAAAGATAAATAAATTGTAACTACTACAAACATAAATATTAATACCTACTTGCCTGTGTTTCTTAAGCTAGAACATAGATATTAATAGCACTTATCCCTGGCATATAGTAGGAATAGTAAATAAAGGTCAATTGAATAAAACATATGGTCATAGGTAATTTTTGCTTTTTTATGCCTTAAGGCATTTCTGCTCATGAAATACAAACTGAGCCTGGTAAAATAAAATTATAAGAACTGGCAAAAAATTTTTTTTAATTAAGAAAGAAATGGACATTGGCCACAGGTACCCCCCCCCCAAATCCCTTCTTTAAACCAGATTCTGATGCCTACCTGGTCTTTCCCAAGAATGAATTACCTCCACAACCCAAGCTCAGATACCCAGATTCCCAGAGTGTGACGCAGTTATGCACAGTACTCATGGCGGATTCTAAATGTTTGCGATGCATGTGTGTGAGTTCATGAGACCAATTAAAATCTAAAGTGCATAAATTGTAGAGCATTTTTTTTTGCAGTACTGGGGGTTGAACCAAGGGGCATTCTACTTCCAAGCTATACCCCCAGCCCTACATTTTATTCTTTAGTTTGAAACAGGGTCTCACTAAGTTGTGGAGGGCCTCACCAAGTAGCTGAGGCTGGCTGCGAACCTGTGATTCTCCAGTCTCAGCCTCCCAAGTACTGGGACTACAAGTGTGTGGCACCATGAGAGCATTTTTAATATCTAAACTTTACAAGTTTGGAGTTAAAAGCATTGGGATTCCCTATTCAGGGTTTTCAGCACCTTGGAGTTGCAAATTCATCCAGAAAAGTTTTAACTGCATCATCTCACTCCTTCAAATAATGAAGCCCCACGTGTGGTGCTGAGAAAGGAAAGGATGAGACGGAGCCCTGTTAAAGGTGTGGGCAAAGGCTGCGACTTACGCACTGACTGAGGGACGGGAGAGCTCCCATGCAGCGGACCCTCACTGAGGGCTAGTCCTCACAGCGCAGGGTGCGCCCTCTGGGAGTGTGCACAGGAATAGCTGGTACTCATACACCACATTACAAAGGCCACACACATGCTGGCCAGTTCTGCAGAAAGTTTAGTCTTCTCCCAGGATTTCCTTTTCTAGAATGTTTTAGAATTCCTAGAGGTGTTTCTATCACCAGATGGAGGTACATAAATGTAGCTGTATTGGATGCTGCCAGCTGCCGGCACCCTGCTTGTGTCCCCTCGTTGCTCTCACACAAGCCTCGGATGGTGGCCTGAGCGCTCCTTGACCCCAGGGGCCTGCTCAACCTGAGGAATCCTTGTTGGGGACACAGTATTTCTGAGAACAGTGAGTACATGAATTTGTGTGTGTGTGTGTGTATGTGTGTGTGTGTGTTTACTGGGGATTGAACCCAGGGGCATTTTACCTATGAACTATACCCCCAGCCCTTTTTATTTTTTGTTTTGAAACAGGGTCTCACTAGGTTACTGAGAGTCTTGCTACACTGCTGAGGCTGTCCTCAAAACCTACGATCCTCTGTCTCAGCCTCCCAAGTACTGGAATTACAGGTGTGTGCCACCATGTGCAGCAGAACATGAACTTCTTTATCTCATATAAACCTCAAATGATCCTGTGAAGCAGGAACCATTATATTCCCAATGGACAGATGGAAAAACTGAGGTTCATAAAGTGTAAGTAAATTGTTCCGAGTTACCCAGCCCGTAAGGAGTAATGCTAGAACTATAACATAGATCATGTGCATTTAAGGTCCAGCTCTTAAGTATGAGGTCAAAGACAATCTCCTAGACCTGAATGTGTGGGAACCCTCATAAATGGCCAGTGAACCCCCAGCCAGGTGCACAGCACTGTAGAGATTGCAGACTTTGAAATAACCTTTCCCAGCATGCAACACAACACACACACACACACACACACACACACACACACACACACACACACCTGCTCCTCCAGCTGCTGCTAAGAACACTTTCCATATTAGTATTCTGCTGAGTAGACCACACCAAACTCAGTCTAGTCTTGTATATAAGAAGACTCTCTTCTTATTGTGGCTGACTGGGAAGACATTGGGAGTTGCAGTGAAAATACCAGGATTTCGACTCCAGATCTGCTGCATCCCAAGTGCCCCCGAGTGAGCAAGACCCACAACCTGCCTGCAGCTCAGTTTGCTATCTGTACCATGGGATTAAAAACACCTCTGCAACAGGGTGGTTTCAAGTCGGCAGATGATTACGTCAGATGATGTGTTGAACAGTCAGGCACAGTGTGGATATTGGTGGCTTACTATTCTTCCTTGAGAACAGCGCTATATCATGAAGGTTAGAGTAAGCTTTACAATCAGATGGATATCGCTGGGAGATCTTAGGAAGTAACTTTATCTCTGAGCCCGCATCTTCATCTGAAGTGACCTCCAGCTCCAATCCAGATGATGTGTGTTGACACATCCTTAGTCCCAGATAAAAGTATTTTTAGTAGCAGTAGGATTTACTCCATGTTGACAGTGTCTCCACAGCTATGTCATAGACAAATCTGATGTGTGCTTTTAGAGGCATTGCATAAGCATAATTTCTAACAGCCAGAGATCCAGAACGACCCTCTAGGAAATGACAAAGGCCAACTCCCCACCACGCTCAGATGCTGCTATGGTGAGATTCTCTATCCCCAACCCAAGTGGTCATGTCCATTCCCGCCCAGTCCATCCTTCCGTCCAGCTGCTCATAGCACATTGGTGTCGTCATCACAAGTCTCCAGATGTGCTGCAGATAATTACATAATAAATAAATGATAATTCTGTCTAGACTGTCCATGACTCTGAATCCAAAGGACATAGCAACTTCCGATCCAGCTACCTGGCCTAGGCGGACACTCACTTATGTGTGCATGGACACCTGTGTCTTGCATATATAGAAGAGAAAGTTGCTCATTAGCTGTCAGTACATTGCAAAATATCACACTCCATTCTGTCTCCTTCCTTTAATGATGCTGCATCCCAGATGTGCTGTGAATAAATCAAGGCCGGCTCTTTCATTGTCCAGCTGAATTAAAGGGATGTCAACTGATACACAAATCTGATGTGATATATTACAACACGTAAGGAGGCATTTCAAACTACACATACCTCTATTTTAGTCCATCATACCAATACAGAGGGTCTGTAACAATTATTTATGCATAGCCCTGCAGGCTTTAACCCAACACAGATGAGTAAAGACCAGGATGCATAGCTGCCATGCTGGTGAGCACTGTGAAGAATGCTGGGAAACTCCTTCAAAAGGGTCCCCTGGGCTTCTCTCTCCTCTCTGACACTCTGCTGCGATGTAGTAGCCACCTTGGTCTCCCCGGGTTTCCAACTCCATCTCCTACACTCATGGAACCTACCAGGTTTTGTCTGTTCCCAACCCCTTCAAACAGTCCCCTCTTCTGTTTGGCTGTCTTGGAATTTTCTCCAGGCAGTACTCTGGGATAATCATGGGTCTCACTTTATTTATGTCCTGACTTTCCTGGTGCCCAGTGTCTCAAGAACCAATTTTTGTATACTCTATCCATTTTTTAGCTGAGGGTAGATCTGGTTCCTCCATTTTTGCTGCAAATGAAAACTGTGTTCATTGATTTCTGTCTAATTTTTGTATCTGTAACCAACCTATGTTTGTAATTGACCCAAGTGTAGTTGTTCCATCATGAAAGTTGGTTGATATCTTTGTTGACAAAGAAGACAAAAGTGATACAAAAAGTGTTATAATTGCACATGGTGGAATGTCCACTTGCTCCCTGATAAGGTGATAGAATTCTTTACTGAATTGAATAATAGTTCTCAAATATCAGGAACATGTTTCAATTTTGCACAATTCATGTAACAACTATGGAGGTAGCATACTTTTAAATGTAATCTGCTTTAGTAACATTTTTCTTCATCACTTTCTTAAATCTAGCCCATCCACAAAACAACACATGGAGCTCTGTCTTGTAGCACTTGCTAATTTCCATAGTGTAAATATTCCCACCTTGGATGATTTCATGGATGACTACTGTGATGTCACTCAATACGAAGTTGGGAAGAGATGCCTGGTGGCCGCCATCACAGGTGATTCCACCCCAGAGATGCCGTGGACACAGACAACCCCAAAGCACAGATGACAGTAATGAGCAGTGAGGACTTATTCCCTTTATTTTTAATATCATATGTTTAGTTTTAAGTTTAAATAACTTATTTTTTAATAATGGCTAACAAAACTCCTGAAGGTTTGCCAAGCAGCTCTTGTGAGCAGGTACAAGCCAGGCTTCCTACCACTGGATGGAGCCTCTGACTATGACATCGGGCAGGCCTGAGTCCCCGCACAGGTGGGCAGGGACACACTCAGCCTTCGGGAAGGGGATGCTTGTTTCTGCGTCTTACAGGAGAAGCATTCATTGACTGAATGGAGAACATAGATAGGCAACCCAATAGAGCAATGAGTGTCCATGTGAGAACGAGCTGGAGGGATCAGTCCCACTTTTAAACTCACCAGGTCCTGAGGGAAGGCCAGGATAGCTCCATGACTTCAAACAAGGCCTCTGGGCTGAAGTGCCTGGGTTTGTGTGCTAGTCAGATTTGCTGTGACCAAGTTACCTGACAAGAACAACTCGGAGGAGGAGGAAAGGCATGATTTCAGAGCTTAAAATCTGTGGTCAGCCAACGCCATTACTTTAGGCCTGAGGTGAGGCTGAACATCATGGCAGAAGGGTGTGGCAGGGGAAAGCTGCTCAACTCATGGTATCCAGGGAGGAGAGAGGAGAGAGGAGAGAGGGAGGGAGGGAGGGAAAGAGGGAGGGAGGGAGGGAGGGAGAGAGGGAGGGAGGGAGGGAGGGAGGGAGTGAGAGAGAGAGAGAGAGAGAGAGAGAGAATCTCAGAGAGAAGATAAACCTAAACCCTTCCTGGGAACACCCTCAGTGACCTGCTTCCTCCAGCTAGCTCCCACCTCCCGGCAGGGCATTCCCCCATCAATGGATTAACCCTCTGATGCGGTCAGAGCCCTCAAGGTCTAATTTCTTCCCCAAAGCCCCGCATCTGAGCACAAGAGTTTGGCGGACACTCTAGATACAAACCATAACAGTTGGAATCTCAGTCTTAGTACTTAAGTAGTGTGATGCTGCTTAGCTATTCATGCCTCCAATTCTCCAATAGAACCTACCTCATAGGGTTTCAAAAGGTGTAACTTTGCTAATGGGTGTGAAGGGCTGAGAGAAGTAGCAGGTATGTAGTAACTAAGGGGGCAGGGGATATTGGTGAGTTTTTTCATTGCTGTGACCAAAATACCCGACAAGAAAAACTTAGAGGAGAAAAGGCTTATTTGGGCTCATGGTTTTAGAAGTTCATTCCACGGTTGGACAACTCCAAGGCAGAAACATCATGGCAGTGTGGTAGAGCTCTCCATTTGTGGCAGCCAGAAGCAGGGAGAATGAGAGGAAGGAAATAGTCAGGGACAGATATAGTCCCAAAGTCACGCCCCCTGTGCCCCACCTCCTCCAGCTATGCCCCACCTCTGAGCCCTGCTTCATTGGATGCCAAACTTTGAACATATAAGCTTTTGGGGGAACATTCACTATCCAAACATAGCAGGGGAGAAGTAGATAGTGCTATCGTTACTTTTAAACACCCCATTCCAGAGCAGTCTCTTTCCATTAGCACACTAGCTTCATCCTGACTCATCTCGTGTTGACTGTACCTTCTGAGAAAGTCTACGCAGGACACGTGCTGTCTCCTCTACCCCTAGCGACGGCCAGAAAACGAACCCATTTTCCCATCCCAGTGGCACAGCGGTACAGACAGTGGAATGGTGGAGTGGGCGCTCACCGGCATCTCTTCCCAGATCTCCATTCGTGACATCATCAGGTTGGCAGCCTTAAATCAGCCACGGTGGGAGAGCTCACACCACAGACATGGGCAAGTGGTACAAATAAGGGCCACTTCTTGTTCCAGAGAGAGGATTGTCAAACATTTGTCAGCACACCACTTCTCCTTCTTGTAGCCTTCCTGACCTGAGCAGTTTAATTTGTTTAATGGAAGGGATACAGCACATCATACTTTACATTAAAAAAAATCAATCTTTCTCCAGCAAGGCACTAAAAGAAATAACGCAGCCCATCCAATTCTATTACCAGAACACACTCTACCAAAAAAAAAAATTGAACAAAATTAGCCAGATGCAAACAGTTTCTCAGGGCAGTTTGTGGAACAAGTACACAAATTCAAAAAAACCTCATACTGAATGCATTGCCATTAACACTCACTTCTTTGGAGCTTAGCAATTTGCAGAGTGCAACTTGGAAGGATGCAGAAACTTGCCTCCAGGGAGTTCGTGATCGAGCACATATTTTTATACTTCTATAGGTACTTTGTGTTTATACATCATAATGAGGTCCAAAATGATACAGACATCCATGCACACAGTACTTGGTGTGTTTCCCTCCACATCTGTGATAGTTGGTCTGGTTTGTCAACTTGATCCACCTAAGATCATGTGACTTTGGTTGTGTAACAGCAGATTGAACCGGAAGTCCTGCCCTAAATGTGGGTAGCAGGGTTCTGATAGGTGCAGGACTTAGATAAAAGAAGGAGAAAGCCGTGTAGAGGGAGCTGCGACTCTTCCTGAAGAAAACGCGTCTGCTCTCGTCTGAGATCGTCGGTCTCCAACTCTGCCGTTTCCTTGAAGAGCTTCTTGATCTTCTGCTCTCATCTGAGATCGTCGGCCTCCAGTCTTCGAACTGAAACTTCACCATCGTTTCTCCGAAGAGCTTCCTTATCTTCACATCTTGGACTGGACTGAATTGGTGGTTGCTTCAATCCTAAGGCTCCGGCTCTTAGACCACCCGACCAGCTACTGATTCCTCTGATTCTTCACGTGCAGTCGAAACTTGGGACCACACTGTGAGCTGATCTAATAAATCCCTTTTTATATATTCATTCTGTGAATTCTGTTAATCCAGTGAACCCTGACCAATACAACATCCCACCCCGCTCCGCACCCCACTCTCCTTGTACATGTTAGTGAGATTGGTAGAGATACCTTCACATCTGGACATAGCATTATTTGAATTGTTTCCTTCCTCAATCCTCCCTTTTCCTCCCTCACCTCCCTCCCCCAGACCCCTCACACTCTTCTACTGGTCTCTCTCCTCATTTATCTAGTCCCTTTTGCTTCCTATTTTCTCTCTAGCTTCAACATATGAGAGAAAGCATATGACCCCTCACTTTCTGTGACTGGCTGATCTCACTTAGCATAATGTTCTCTAGTTCTCTCCATTGTCCTGCAAATGACATGATTTTATTCTTCTTTATGGCTGAGTAAAATTCCATTGTGTATATACCACATCATCATTATCCATTCATCTGCTGACCAACACCTAGGTTGGCTCCATAATTTGGCCATTGTGAACCGTGCTGCTATAAACATGGGTATGCATGTATCACAATAGTATTTTGACTCTAATTATTTTGGAAAGGTACCAAGGAGCAGGATAGCTGGGTCACCAGCTATAGTGATTCCATTCCTAGACTTTTGAGGAACTTCCATACTGATCTCCACAGTGCTTGTGCTAATTTGCACATTTTAAAGGTACCGCTTCCTGCTCTCCAGGTCCTGCCACGGAAGGAAAGCTACTGCTAGGCACAAAGCAAAGCAAGGTCCAGAGAGGAGAAAGACGAGGCAAGATCACCAAGTCCAGCCGAGCAGCCCAAAGGAGAGGCAGAAGCCATTTTCACGCAAGTGATTCTCACTCATGTTCAGCTAGATGGATTTCTAGTAGACCCTAGGGCAATGGATGATGTAGTGGATTGCACTGTTGCCTCCAATTTTGTCCCTCTCTGTATTCGTGTTATTTACTATATGACTTTGTATTCTCTTCTACTACAGAGGCTACATCATTTCTCTGCCCCCTTGACTTTGTACTTGACCATAAGACTTGCTTTAACCAGTAAATAAAGGTGGAAATGAGGCTTTGCATTTCAGAATAAGCCTGGCTAACCCACTGGTCTAAGGAGGAAGAGATAAGGTGGAACAGACACTCCAATCATTGTAGCCTGATATTAAGTCATCTAAGCTAAGAGATAGCTTCTTGCTCATCATGAAGCAAGGAGTCCATCCCCCAAGCCAAGCCCAGTCTAGATCAGCCAAACCCCAACCAACCCCAGACATGAGCAGGAGCCCATCTGAGACCCTCAGAGTCACCCAGCCCATGTGCAGACTACTATTGGATGCCATGAGATTTTTTAAATGCAGCATTATTATAACACTAGCTAAGTGAAACAAACAGTAAGAAGGAAGTTGTTTTTCCCTTGTCACAAGGAACAATTTATTAAAAGTTGAAATGAGTTTAAGCCATAAAAGCTTTGAAGATTTAGGCTATCATATTCATTTTGTAATCTCCAGAGCCTGCTCTGGTGCCCAGGATACAGTTTGTGCTAAAAAAAAAAACTCAAAGATTCTTGATTGATTGACTTCCTAGCATGTGGAAGGCTTGGCTAACTCCCTACATGATGTCATAGCACACACCTGCTCTCAGGGAGTGCATACTCTAACATGGCAGGTACTACCAGGAAGAGAGAGGTCAGTGCCCCGTGGATGACAGCAACTTCACATTAAATATGATCAGGGAACACAGGGAAGGAGGGGAGAACACTTTACCACTCACTATGTGACCCTGGGAACGTCACTTTATATCCCTCAACTTCATTCATTCACTTGCCACTCATTCATTCGTTCATTCAAGCATTTCTTGAGCACCTGCTACGTGTGACATAGGCCACGGGCTTCCCACTCTGATGTAAAAATCTGGATCCCTAATTAATCTCTGAATTAAATTTGCATGGCAAGATCTCTAAGGTCCAGGTTTAGGGACCAAGTTTGAAGACAGTCATCTGAAGTGTGATATCTTCAAAACCCAAGTGACAGCCCCAGCTTCCTGTGTCTCCCCTTGATGCCTCAGGGGAGCTTTCCAGAGAGGTTGCCTTGACCAGCCCTCCACTCAGGGCCAACAGTGAATTCTCCTGTGGAAATCATCAGGTGTGTGACTACTATGTCCATATGCCCCACCACCCTATGCACAGGACACCTATGAAAGCTTAAATTGAGCAGTTTTATAGACATCTTATAAAATGTTACAGGCGTTCATGGGTGCCTTATATGTAGAATGATGGGCATGATGGGGTAATCAGGTAGTGATGGATTCCGGCATGGCTAAAGTCTCTCCTCATCTAAAGTGAGAGGCAGCCTTCACCACAAAGTAGCACAGTGAGTTCTACTTCTAACAGTACCCCATGACACTTTCCTTAAAACCTTAACATTCTGAGCGAGCCCTGGCCACCCCCTAGACAAGCCAAATTGCAATCTCTGGGGGCAGGACTCAGCATCAGTACTTCCTGAAGACCCCCAGGGGACCCCAATGTGCAGCCAAATATGGGGACCATAGACTCAGCTATGTGAAGCTTGTGAGAAATCCCTTCCCTCCGTGCTAGTTATCCTGCCACTCAGAAAGGAACAGCAAGATGCCTAATAAGAGCTGAGTGTGGTGGTGCACGCCTGTAGTCCCAGTACTTGGGAGACTGAGACAGGAGGATCGCAGGTTCTAGGCCAGCCTTAGCAATTCAGCAAGACCCTCAGCAACTTCGTGAGACCCTGTTCCAAAGTAAAAAATAAAAAGGTCTGGTGGTATAGCTTGGAGGTAGAATGTCCCTGGGCTCAATCCTCAGTACCACAAACAAACAAACAAACAAACAAACAAATGAAAATATACATTATAAAGATGATTATCACAGCAAAGCTTATATCTGTGAAAAATTGGAAGCAACATAATCGTCCAATAGGAAATTGGCTTAGTGAATTATGGTTCATCCTGTAATGAAATATAATGTAGTATGTTAGTCATGTACTTGAAGAATATTTGGAGGCCTGGGAAAATGCTCATTATATATAATATATAATCCCAAATGTGTAAAACATATACACATTGGTATATATGCTTAAACAATTTTAATAGGGGTAGGACTGAGGTACTGTTTCTAGGTCCTAGAACTCTGTGGGGTTTTTGTTTCCCTATTCTTCTCTGTACTTGTTAAGCTTCTCCAGGTTGCCAGGGGAGTGGTCAATGCTATGGTTTGAATATGGATAGTGTCCCCAAAGGCCCACGTGTTAAAGGCTTGGTCCCCAGGGTGGCACTATTGGGAGGTGCTATGGATGTTAAACAGGTAGGGCTTCATGGGAAGTCTTTGGGTCATTAGGGGTGTGCCCTCTGAAGGGACTGTGGGGTTGCAGCCCATCCTCTCTCCCTGTTCCTGACTTGTAATGTGAGTGGTTTGCTCTGACACGTGCTCCCCCACCCACCATTACCATCCCGTGCCCTCACCAGAGGCCCAAAGAGCAATGGGGTTGCCCAATCTTGGACCAGAACTTCCAGAACCATGAGTTAAGTAAACCTTTCCTCTTTATAAGTTAACTGCCTCCAGTGTTTTGTTATAATACTGTAAAGCTAATACAGTTGTGTTAGCCAGTGGAGTGGGAAAGGAGATGATTACATAAAGATGTACAAAGAAGACAGAAAGCGATGCCAGCCTCCCACAGCCAGGCCCTGGCAGACTTGAAGGACACACAGGAACAAGGCTATTTGGGCTAAAACAAGCTCAAGCACTATACAGTTTGTCCTTTGCCCCATCGCCCAGTGGCTCCCTAGCAATACTTTGCCCTTTTGGTGTGGTGACTACTCTGGATTGCTGTCTCTGCTTTTCCTGGGGTTACCAACTATATGTGTCCCAATCTGAATTGAGCAAGAGAGGAGAGACTGATATAACCAGTTGACATTAGAACCAGTGCTATTAGACAGACCTCTTCGGCCAGTCATCCTATCGATCGTCTGCTTTGGCCTGGAACCTCATCCTTGGGCCAATCGGTTGTGTCCAGAGCAGTAGAATCTTGTGTCCCTGCACATGTGAGTGCTCCTCAGCCCATAATTTATGGCCCATGGGTCCATATGAAACAGATTTACTAAGAAGCATTCCTGGAAAACCCAGTAGGGGGTAGAAAGGAGGAATCAGGAAGCCAGTGTGCAGTATCCAGGCAAGATGCACAGAAGATCTGTGACTCAGTCCCTTAGGGAAAATCAGGAGAGATGCTGGGAATTGTGGGAATTGGGGGAGGAGGTAACCAGGCAAGAGAGGTAGAACGTCTATTCCTCCATACCCATCATTCATCAGTCAAGAACAGCCCTGGAGGAGGTAAATCCTCAGGAACTCGTGGGTCTCCTTGTGCCCTTGACAGTCTGCAGGTGGTCCCCCGTGGGAAAGGAGCCTGTGCTAGCTGCAGGGAGCAGGAGCCAACCTGGAGGGAAGAGTGTGGGCAAAGCGCTGTGTCCTGTGCCACAGCGACCCCGCCCAGCCCGAGTGATCTTGAGCAGTTATAAAGACCAGCAGGGAGCTCATTCCACAGAATTCGCCTTAATCCTTTGCCCTGGGGTCTGGATGCTTCCGGGGCTTCCTGGCTGCATTGATGCAGCGCTATCCTCATCTTCAATAGAGGACCACTTGGGACACCAATGGTGGCTCAGAGGGGAACAGGGACGTGATTCAGAAGGCTGTCCGTCTCCGCTCCTGGGTAGAGGAGAGGCTCTTCTCCAGCCTGTCTCTGACGTCTCCCCCACATCCCCAGCAGCCTCTCGCTCCTTTCTCCCCTGAGGATGTTCATGTACTATACTTCCTTCCCTCCCCTCCAAGCCCTCCCCCACAACTTTTGTTTTTGTTGGAACAACATTATTCACAGCCCACAGGTGGCTGCTCATTGAACCTTTTCTTCCATTTTCTGTTCTGAGCACAGATAATTATGCAAGTCGAGTTAACATGCAGAGGTAAATATTGTAATTTGGCTTCGGGGGTATTATACATAATGTGGTTTTTGTTTTCTCCGCCTCACCAGCTAAACAGAGAGCATTGTCTCTCCTCCTAGAGGGGCCTCGGAATATTCTGGAGGACACATTAATAAGGTTTTTAATTTTAAAAAATTTCACTTCTGAGCCCTGCCGCTAGCGTCCCTCCTCTTTTGAATGGAGGTCTTATTTGTGACATCCGGCGGTAGGCAAACTCAGCCTGTGAGTCATGCACGAGCAAAACACACGCTCCAACACCATGATGAAATGACGAGCAAGCCCACGATCAAACTGAAACGCTCTATTTGCAGATTAAACAGGAAGCTTTCTCCAGGGGCTCATAAATCAGCAGAGCAACTGGTTATTGCCGATTAGCATTTGTGTTTGAGAAAGACTCACAATACTTCTGTGTCAATTCTCCCCTTGCTGGAGGACAACCTTCAAAGCATTCAAATTCCCTGTCCTTCTGTCTCAAAGAACAAAGTCCTATCACATCCAGCTTCTAACGAGCCTGGAAGCCTAGAGTCCAGGCTGGTTCAGAGGTTTCCTCCAGTTTGGCCCAAAGTCTGCAGGTGGACATGAGTTTTATGGGTCCTAAAAGTACAGCAAAGCAGATGCTGTTGTAGCAGTGGCCGGGGACCAGCTGGGAACCCAGGGAGGTGACGTGTGGTGCTTGAGAGAAAAGAGCAACAGTGCCCAATCATGAGTACCAACTGGAGGTCCCGTCTCTGTAGCTACAGGATGTGGGGCCCACGTGACAAAAGCACCTTCTCACCAACTGAAACAAGGGACCTAGACTCTCAAGATGCATTCCCCCTGGCTTGCTTGTGTGATGTGTGCCAGGGACCTGGGTAATTACAGCTACCATTACATATATGTCCTCAAATAAATGAATTTATTCATCTTGTAGGAAAAATCAGAGCTGAGAATAGCCGGGCATGGTGGCACATGTCTGTAATCCCAGTACTTGGGAGGCTGACACAGTAGGATTGCAGGTTCAAGGACAGCCTCAGCAATATAGCAAGACTCTCAGCAACCTAGCAAGACCCTGTTTCAAAAAATAAAAAAAGGACTGGGGTATCACTTGGAGGTTGGAGCTAGAATGCCTCTTGGTTCAATCTCCAGTACCACACACACAAAAAAAGAAGTGGCCAAAGAAAAGAGGAAAGAGCCGGGCATGGTGGTGGATGCCTGTAACCCAAGTACTTGGGAGGCTGATATAGGAAGATCGAAGGTTCAAGGCCAGTCTCAGCAACTTGGCAAGACTCTCAGCAACTTAGCGAGACCCTGTTTCAAAATAAAAAATGAAAAGGGCCCAAGGAGTGCAGCTCGGAGGTAGAATGCTCCTGATTTCAATCCCTAGTACCAAAGAGAGAGAGAAAGAGAGAGGAAAGAGACAAATGAACTTTACAGTTTATCAAGGTAGATAAATCATCACTCCATTCATTACAAAACCATAAAAGAGAGCACAGTAATGCGCTCATATGATGCACTTACATAAAAGAACATAGAAGAGCTAAACAATGGCTGACACGGCGGTGCAAGCCCATAATCCCAGTACTTGGGAGGCTAAGACAGGAGGATGGAAGGTTTAAGGCCAACTTCAGCAAATTAGTGAGATCCTATTTCAAAATAAAAATTAAAAAGGGGGTGTAGCTCGGAGGTAGAGCACTCCTCCCATCAAGAAGGAGAAGGCTGGGCATGGTGGCACATGCTTGTAATCTCAGTACCTGGAGGTTAAGACCGGAGGATCCGGGTTTGCGGCCAGCCTCAGCTACTTAGTGAGGCCTCCGCAACTTAGTGAGACCCTGTTTCAAAAGAAAAAATAAAAAATAGGGCTGGGGGTGTAGCTTGGAGGTAGAATGCCCCTGGGTTCAATCCCCAATACTGCCAAAAAAAAAAGGAGAAGGAGGAGGGGAAGAAGAGGAGTTAACAGTACTGCAGCAAGACAGAAAACAAGTTCTTCTAGAACCATCTGCTGCATTTGGAGTGGAGAGTGCAGGTGACATGACACAAGAAATAATCATGATAAAGAGGGAATCAAAATTTTCTCTTGTTCAAAATTGAAAAAGATTTTTACTTGGCTGCCCGAGAGCCAGCATACTTCTGATTTCCCAAGGCTTATAAATATTAAGAGCAATATTTACATATTAATAATTATTAAAACATTTATTTAATACTTGTTGGTACATTATAACTATACACGATAGTGAGATTCACAATGATTTATTCATATATGCATATAATAATATTATTTGGTCTGTTTCCTCCCTCATACCTCTCCTTTCCTTCCCCCTTCCTTCCTCAAGGCCCTTCCACTACTCTACTGATCTCTCTATTTTCATAAGACCCCTTTTCTTTCCTATTTTCTCTCTAGCTTCCACATATGAGAGAAAATATACCACCCTTGACTTTCTGAGACTGACTAACTTCACTTAGCCCAATAATCTCCAGTTTCATCCATTTTCCTGCAAATGGCATAATTTTGTTCTTCTTTATGGCTGAATTAAATTCCATTGTATATACAGACCACATTTTCTTTATCCATTCATCTATTGACTAAACACCTAGGTTGGTCCTAAAACTTGGCTATTATGAATTGTGCTGCTATTAACATGGGTATACATGTATCACCCTAGTATGCCAACATTAATTGTTTTGGATAAATACCCAGGAATGGTATAGCTGGGTTATATGGTGGGTCCGTTCCTATTCTTTTAAGGATCCTCCATGCTGATTTCCATAGGGGTTATACTAATTTACAATCCCACCAACAGTGTATAAGAGTTCCTTTTCCCCCACATTCTCGCCAGCATTTATTATTATTTGTATTCTTGGTGATTGCCATTTTAACTGGAGTGAGATGAAAACTCAGTGGAGTGAAACATGAATTTAAAAATAATAAAATGTCTTAATTAAATCGGCGCTAGTGGTTGGTACTAGCTTTGAGTGCTTCCAGGGTCCAGGTCCTGTTCTAAGTGCATCAGTTTGTTTAGCCCTCAAAAATCCCATGGGCAACTCCGCCTCCACCCTTCCCGACTTGCCCACCAGCATACACAGCAGGGCATCCTCCCTTCCTCCTCCACCTCTAGGACAGCACTTCCCTGGCTCTTCCTTCTAAGTTGCCCTTATTGATTCCTCCCCATCTTCCTATTTCTCTAACCACCAGGGAGTCTCTTCATCTTAGTCTGCTCAGGCTGCTATAACAAAGTACCACAGTCTTGGGGATTTACACATCAGATGCACACTTCCCGCAGGTCTGGAGGCTTGGGTGAGGGCCCTCTCCCGAGGTGCAGACCTCTAACTTAGTGGCATCCTTCCGTGGCAAGAAGAGAACAAGAGCGCAGTCTCGGGTCTATTTCACAAGGACGCGAACTCCATGTCTGTGGGCTCCCCACTCATGACTTAATCACCTCCCAAAGGCCCCACGTCCTAAGACGGCCACCTCGGGGCAGGATGTCAACATATGAGCTTTAACAGGACTCAGACACTCAGTACCCTCCTTGCACGCTCGATAAACTCCGGGCTCCTGATTCTCAACAGCCTCAGCTAACGTCATGGCCTTCAATGCCGCATACAGAATGACAACCGCTAAATTCTCATCTCCAAGCCCAGTTCTCCCTGCGCGGATGTCCAATGGGCGCTTGAAACCATGCGTGTCTAAGAGAACTTGGGATTTCTTCATAAACCCGCACCTCCTGAGAATTTCCACAGCAGTCAATGGTATCCAGCTGCCAGTCAAAGCGCTCATACGTGGCCATTAGCCATTCATTCTCTCTTTCTCTCTTCTCCTCTCCTCTCCTCTCCTCTCCTCTCCTCTCCTCTCCTCTCCTTTCCCCTCCCCTCCCTTTTCTCCTCTCCTCTTCTCTCTCTCTCTCTCTCTCTCTCTCTCTCTTTCTCTAACACTCATAAACCCAGACAGCTCTACCTTAATTTTATCACTTCTCCCACCTCCATTATTAGCACCATCCTCCTCCCCAACTTAGGTTCCTGAACTGTTGCACGGAGAACGCTCTGGTGTCTGCCTTTTCTCTCCACTCCCCATCCTGCCATGCACCCATCTTCCACACAGCAGCCACAGTGATTCCACTACAACATTTAGGAGCTTGTCCTTCCTCAGCTCAAACCGGAGCCCCCAAGTCCATTCCCACTGTCCTCGGCGGCGTTCATTGTTTCCACTGTGCCCACGAGACCCTGCCCAGGCCCAGCCCTGCTCCCATGACCTCATCTCCTCTCTCCCCTCACCCTGGCCCAGCCACACAGGCCACTCAGTGCCTTGGCACATGTGGGCTCGGCTGGGGCCTCTGTTTACCTGCATATCACATGGCTCACTCCTTCACTCCCTTGGGATCCCTGCCCACATGTCACTTCTTCAGAGAGCCCTTCCCTGGCGAGCCCTACAACACTGTAGACATCACTCTGTCCTCTTTCCCCTGTTTATTAGTGTTCATAGCATCTCTCATCCATGGCATAGACAGAATTATGTTGAGGGCCGTCTTAGGACCACACATTGAGATTAACATCATGGACCAACTCGGCTGTGTACACAGTGCCTGGTCGAGTGGAATGTGTCTGCAAGCGGACAAATTCCCTGGGACCTGATGGGATCGACAGCGTGTGGACGTTGATGTCCTCTCCATCTACTAATGTTTAACTCCTCCTTCCCCTCAATTGTTTTATGACCCCACCTTGCTGCCCCTCTTTATCTTGACTTGTGACACTCACTGGTTTCTGTGTTTAGTTGTTTTTATGATGCTTTGTCTAAACTTTCAATAAAGGCAGGGCACCAGCTGCTGGAGGCAGGAGATTTTTGAGTTGCCTCCTCTCCAGCTGAACCCGATATTAAAATAATAATCTTGGACCCAGAGTCGTTCATGCGAGGGACTTCGGCAAGCAGCAACCGCAGCACCGGTCCATCGCAGAATTATTTATTTTTTGTGATGTATCCTCTGAGTCCGTCCCTGGAACATAATCTCTGAAGGTCAGGACTCTGCTGCATTCACTGCTCTGGCCTCCTTGTCAGGAGTGGCAGCCACCATGGCTGTGCTCAGCGGGATGTGTTAGCGACTCAAGAGCAGGCCTGGGGGCAGCAGAGCACCAGGCGTGTGGAAGCAGGAGCACTCTTCCTCAGGTGCAGAAAAGAAACAGATGCAGAGTCAGGGAGGATCTTAGCTCAACAACAACACCCACTGAAATTTCATCATCATCATCATCATCATCATCATCATTACTATGAGCCAAAAAATCTAAACATCAGCAATAAAATACCTCTCCCCAAACACTGGACTATGTTCAAAACAATCACTGTAGCTATTGCTGCAGTTTAGTGATATACAAGCAAGCGTTGAATTGGCACATCTTCATGGCTTCCCTTTTAATAAACATTATATTCTACGTGGAAGTTAGTTTGGAGAATTCCCAGGAATAGAGTTGGCCTCCGTCACACGTAGACTCAGTGACATGTGCTCACCCCACAGCACCTTCGTAATGACCTGGACCCTTCTTCATGCTTCAGCACTGGACTCAGTTTGTGACTCCGATGCTCTGTGTAGCCAAAGATCCAAAGTAAACAAGGGCGTCACACCAGCTAAAGGCCGAGACGCAGGACTTGGGTCACTCCAACTCTCTGGGACCACGTGGGGTTTTTGCATTTGAAATATTAAAAAGTGGTCCCCCTCGTTGGAAACTCACCAAGTGCTGTGTGCACATAGGTTTGCATCATTTTGAACTTCACTATGATGTATAATTATAATGCACTAATAATGCATAAAAATATTAAACAGTGAAACTGAGTATCAAGTACAAGGCATGCTCAATTAGTTTGATAAATGAAAAATTTAAGTTCATACATGAAAGTTTTCACCAAATTTGAATATTTTTAAAACTGCATTTTAATTCTTTTTAAAAATTGTCCATTGCTTTAAAACTAAAGAATAAACAAAGCGTTGAATGATTATCTTTTATTACTTCATGGCTCATGCTGAATTATTTTGTCAGAGGAGGAGTGTTAAAACAATCTCTGGGTGTCAAATAGGCCCACCTGCAAATAGGAAATAGGTACTATTATCGTTACCAACATTTTACAGATGAGGAAACTGAGGCATGGTGGACTTACGTAGCCTTACCTAAGTAACGGAGCTGGGAAGTGGCAGGGTAAAAAGGCAAAGGCAGTCTGCAGTGACCACCTGTCCTGCACGTGAATGACCTTCCATCTGGACCTGCCGTGGATTGACACCTGGGCCACTCATATTTTATTTACAACTAAAGAGTATTTGTTGTGCCAACTCACACATGTTTAAACTAACTGAATTAAATTCTTCAAACCCATGGCCCAGCGATTCCACTGTTGGTAGGTACACAAGAGAAAGAGCCCAGGACCGACAAAAGACATGTGCAAGAGTGTTCTTCGCAGCATAGAAGCCAGACACAAAATTTAGTACATGGTGTGATTCCAGCTATAAGGCGTCCAAAACAGGAAAAACTAATTCATGGAGATAGAGGTCGGAATAGTGGTGGCCTGGGTGGGCGGCAATCGATGGGCAGGAGGAACTAGGGGATCTTCTGGGATGCTCGTAGGGTTCCAAATCCTGACCTAGGTGCTGGTTACACAGGTGCACATACACAGAAAGTTTTATTGAGCCAGATACTCTTAAGTGTATTTTGAGCATTTAGTGTATGTTATATCCCGACAGAAAAAGTAAAGAAAAAAACAAAACGAGCTCTCCAGGCATTACAAAGGAGAAATACCTGGACCAAGTAAACATTTGACATTTCTGTTACCTCTTCCGCACTTGAACTTGGGACAGCAAATAAGCAGCTCCCGTGTGAAATGGCATCAGGGCATATAAAATACCGCTGTTTCCAACCTGAGGCAGCAGCTGCTGCCCACACAGGTAGGGAATGCCACTGCTGAGAGTCGACCAGTGCCTCCTTTGACCTCACCTGATGTAGCACAGAGAAGTCGCCTGGCTTGAAGGAGCACACAGGCCCCTCTGCACTCCACCGCAGCCTGCCAGTTGCCATGACCAACAGTCAGTTGGGAACCATCCCTGGTTCCCACGCTGCATGAAGATGAGCACAGCTCAGAGGGGCAGCATTTGCCCATGGCTGACAAGAAGGGCCAGCTCAGGGGCAGACCAGTGCTGCAAGGTGCCACTGTGACTGTTGAAGGTGGCATGGGTGTCAGGCCCTGCGCCTGTCTGGGTGCTTCTAAACTGGGCAAATACCAGAGAGGGCAGGAGGCACAGATAGGATGTAATTAACACCAAGGACAAAATGATTGCACTGGGACATTCACAGCACATCCTTTTACTTCAAAGAAGTGTGACTCATCTCTCCTGTTCTGCTCTCCACTTCCCTGGTATTGTTGAGAAAGAAAATTGAAATAGAGCAACTTTGGTTCAGGCACTTAAAATGGAGCCGTGGGGCCCTGCTTGAAAGAGGTCCCAGACACACCCACAGCTGAACTCTTGAACTGAGCTGTCTGCACACATCCACCTGAGGACCTGCTGGCCTTGTGAAGTGGACCAAACCAGGACTTTCTGAAGTAGAATTCACCAGCCTTTCTAACATGTGTGAAACCACCCACGTGCTTCCTGAGACTGTGCCTAACACCTTTCTTACAAGGCCATCCCACCTTGGTGCAGGGATCACAATTCTTGACAAACAAGAGTTGCAATTAGCAGTTCCCGCGTGCAGTTTAAGGCCCCCAAACCGTCACCAGCTTATAAAACCTGAAGCACATTTTCAATACTGCTTCAATTTGGTGTCCCCTGGATTGCAATCCTGATAAGTCCCAAGTAAATGGGAATCTTGTTTTGCTCTAGGTTGATTTTATCTCAAACAACAGTATACGCCTCAACCTGACTGCCTAACACCACTTTCTACTTGGAATGGCTTTGCAGGACAAATTCTTCAGCAATCACAGTAAAATCTTCTGCCTACACTTTTTGTCTCTCACTTCCTCTAAAATATGAAATGATTTCCAACTGAAAGACACATTTCTGATTGTAGAAATAAACCTAAGGTTTTACTCAACTATTACCATTGCCCTGTGTCCTATACAAATTCATATACAAGTAGTCTAACTCTACAGCCCCAAACTTCTAAGCCATGGGTATTCCATTTCTCCCAGGATCTGGAGAATAGCCAGGACTTGTTGACTGAATAACTAATGCTTGGAGATAAATGGTTTTCCATTTTGTGTATTTTTTGCACATTTTTCTGTAATCCTTAGGACATAATTCCAAAATAATGTAGCAAGTTATTCATGTGAGCAATTCCATGGGAAGTTTAAATGGCACATTAGTTGTGATTCCTCACACAAATAAGAGTACAGGATTTTTAACTTTCTGACTCTTTGGAGCTCATACTGATAAGCCTCGGTGCTCTAATCCCTCCTGTCTCATATGTCAGGTTCCTTCTATTGAGAAAATGCTCCAGAAATTTCTACCCATTAGTCCCTGGTGGCAGATTTGGGCTCACTCCACCCATCGCAGATGGGAATCACTTCAAGCCACCCAAAAGAGAGAACAAAGACCTAAACTCTTCTAATCATCATGGGGCCACCACGCTTAGAGGTTAATAAATGTAAATGAATGAGAAAACTGAGAATGAGATAACGGCTATCTCTCCATACCCGGAGCCACTTAGTTATTCAACCATAAGCACCAAGGACTGAGCAACTGGTTGTGCTACTCAGCTCTGTGTCACTGTGACCAAAATACCTGACAAGAACAACTTAGAGGAGGAAACATTTATTTTGGCTCAGGTTTCAGAGGTTCTGTCCATAGTTAACTGACTCCATTGCTCTGGGCCTGAGGTGAGACAGAACATCATGGTGGAAGGGTATGGCAGAGGAAAGCTGCTCAGCTCATGGCAGCCAGGAAGCAGAAAGGGAGCAGGGAAAGGGGCAGGAGAGGAGATTAACCCTTCCAGGGCACACCTCCAGGGACCTGCTTGGTCCAGCTACACCCCACCTCCCAGTAGTCCATTCGCCCATCAGTGATCACCGATGAGGTCAGAGCCCTCAAGATCGAATTACTTCACCAAAACCCCTCCTCTGAGCACAGGAGAGCCTAGGGGGCATTCTAGGTACAAACCATAACACTGGTATAATCTGAAGCTCTAGCTCATATATTGAGTAGATTTCTCCCACTATCTCCATCAATTGGGAAAATCCAATCATTTCATAATTACCCGAAACCAAATTGGGGGTGGAAAGAAAGAACTACTTATGAAAAACAGCCTGTTCCATTGTCTTGGGACAATGGTGCATTTTTAGGCTGGTAAAAGATGTTCATTATTGTAAAAGAAGACACTTTACAGCTTAAAGAGCTATGTTCCCCAGGGCACTGGCTCTGCAGTAATTTGACAGAGGTCTCTCGCTGTCACTATTAGCATGCCTGGGTGATTTTCCAACTTGAGGAATGCCTTGGGAAGGAAAAAACAACAACAACAAAAAATAAAAAAATCCAATCCCAAGCACACCACTCAGAAATAATCAGGCCTCAGGCCCCTAAGCCTGGTCTCCAAATCCAGCATGGTGCCGCTGGGGATGGTACAGGCTCCTGCAAAAGGGTCTCGACAACAGATAAGCACAGAAGGCCCTGGGTATGACCTCAGTAACCTGCCTGCAAAGGGTTATTAAGTAGCTTGCATTGACTCGGATAAGCCTCCTGTTACGGTTAGATATAGAATGTCTCCTGAAGAGCACATATGTTAAGATTTGGAGTTGATGCCATTAAGTTGTGAGGGTTGTAATCTCATCAGCAGATAAATCCATTGTAATGGATTTACTGGATGGTAACCTAAGCAGTTAGAGTATATAGCTTGAGAAGGTGGGTCCCTGGAAGTATGGCGTTAGGGACTGTGCTTTTGTTTTTGAATCCCCTCACTTGCTGGCTCTCTTGCTTATGGCCTCTGTGATGTGAGAGCAGAGCCCTCGCTCTCTCCCTCTCTTTGCTTCCTGCTGCCATGCCCTGAGCTCTGAAGTCCCTGGCCTCACATGGACTGAATCCAAAATCTACAAAACCTGTGAGCAAATAAATCTTCCTTCCTCTAAGTTGTGTGCCCAGTTGTTTGGGATTATAGCAGTGAGAATGTTGACTGAGATACCTCCTTTCAATAAATTTTCATTGCTGTTTCCCCAGTGCCTGGAGCAGAGTATCAACAGATATCTGTTGAATTAAATTTTAAAGACAAGGATATGATGCCCACAAATGGAAACCAGAGAAGTGTAAAGGGCACTTCCTGCCTTCCAGGTGTATACAAACTGGCTGTAGAGATGAGGGTAAGTACACAGGCATCCACCATTTTCCCACACCACACCATCTGGTAGTGCAATCCAGAGCTGTGGACTTGGGTGATGACACAGAGCCACTGACTTCCTTCACCAGCAGATCACTGAAGTTCAACTCTACTTTCCCCTCTTCTATTTTCCAAAGATGGACCTGTCCATCCTCTTGGGGACAACAGCTGCCTTCCCTCTATTCCAATTCATGATGCAGCCCAGATCACCAAGGGCCCAGGGTCCACCCCTGCCTCTGGTGGATCCACTGCCCTCCTGACCTCATCTTCTCCAGTGGACATCTGGGACATCTCTCCTACCCTGTGCTGCATCTCATGGACAGACCACAGTCCCAGACTGCCCTGGGTTTCAGAGCCTTACAATGATCCTGATTGGGGGATGTTCTTGTACTTGAGTTGGGTATTTCAGTTCACTGCAATTCCCCATCTTTCTAAAAATATGATATGCATCCATCCTCTTTGTTTAGAGTAGAAAACTAATCTGCATAACTCTGAAAATTGACTTGTTCTCCCCAACCCCAGGGCCTTAGACTACTTCAAAAATTCCTTTAGCAGAAAAATGTCCAACCTATGCCAACCTATGGCTACAAATCAAATGGTACTAAATGCCTGTTATGGAAAACTTAAATTCAGTGGTTCATAGGTCAGCTTAACAGCCGAATGATGCTCCTCTACAGTCTGTATTTTCTTGAAATCCTAAGAGGGCAGCTGCATGTCTAGTGATATGTCCTTATGTAGCTGTTTCCAGAGGGAAAGAGTGGGACAGAACCTCTATGTTGATGTAGTTCTCTCTTGTTAGAGAAGAAAAATACTTCCAGAGTCCTCCAAAAGGTTTCCTTTTATATCCTGTTATCTAAAATAGTTTATATGCCCCCCCCAGCATAGATACTGGGTCTGCCTCCCCTAAGGCCAGAGGATCTTCTCCCAAATGAACAGAATTATTTTATTTTAGCAAGGAATGTGGAGGAAGGTTTTTGCATAGGTATCAAGTGTCTGCAGCAATCAAATCAAAGCATCTGCAACAAAGGGCATTGATTATCTCAAATAGTAGGAAGCTCAGAGGCAGGCAGCTCCAGTGGTGAACTGACCACCTGAACAACAGGCATGCTTCCTTTAACGATCAGGCGGGATCCATCCTGAGAAATGCTTTGCTGGGTGATGTTGCCATCTTGTGAACATCATAGCGTGCACTGACTACACAAACCAAGGCATCGTGGGTCATCAGTCATTCAATCGGCCATTCAATGCAATGAAAAGATGCAGTAAACAAGAGGTGTTTGAGGCGATTGCCAACGTAATACGGCATAATATTGTATAGTAGAATTTTTTATAAATAGGAGTGCATTCCAAAATAACAATAAAAGCATAGCACCATAAATATGTAAACCAATAAAATAGTCATCTATTACCAAAAATTATGTAATATTCAGAATCTCACGTGCTAGTTTTTACACGTCTTGCAGCGCAGTAGATTTGTTCACACCAGCATCAGCACAAATGCATGAGTAATGCCTTGTGCTATGACGTTAGAATGACAATGACTTTACCAGGCAGCAGGTGCTTTTCAGCTCCATTATAATCTGATAGGACCACCACTGTATACATAGCCCGTCACTGACTGAAACATCGTTACGTCAACACTCTGGCTTCTCTGTGATTCTCTCTGCTCTGCCCTTTGTCATTAGATTGTTGACCTTGCACCTTCACATACACTGTCCAAACACAGGCACAGGGGGATTCCTCCTCTGTGTCTCTCCTTTAATTCAGAGGAACATCCTTCCCACAAGCTCTCAGACGATGTCCCTCTCATCCACACATGAAGATCAGTCACATGCCCAAGTCTTAACTGAAAGGGCATCTGAGGAAGTGAGTATCTGGCCTTTTCCAGAATAGGAGGTATCCCTGTGCCATCAAGGAGAAAGTTGAGAGATGGCTGTTGAATAGGTATAGTGGCAGCTATTAAGCCACTGTGAGTGTTATGAATATTCAGAATATATAGCTCTTTGTGAGACCATGCCAGTTGGAGAGACTCAGGGGAGAGCCAGTTTGCAGTCATGTAACCCCTTAGGTGGGACACAAAACGAATCCTCTGGATACATGGGTAAACTGTGAGTGGTGCACGGAGGTCACTCCACTCAAGCCACTTCAAGCCACTGGCCCATATGCTTTAAGGGACACCAGCCCCTCCCCTCCCTCTCCTCTCTACCTCTGGTCTCTCAAAAGTCTAACTGTGAGCCAGGCGTGGTGGCGCACGCTTGTAATCCCAGTACTTGGGAGGCGGAGACCGGAGGATCTGGGGTTTGTGGCCAGCCTCAGCTACTTAGGGAGACCTCTGCAACTTCGTGAGACCCAGTTTCAAAATAAAGTATAAAAAATAGGGCCAGGGATGTAGCTCGGAGGTAGAAAGCCCTTGGGTTCAATCCCCGGTACCACAAGAAAAAAAAAAAAGTCTAACTGTGGTCTCAGAGGAATGAGGTGGACTTAATGCAGAATCACTTTAAGTAGTAAAGTTAAAATGCAAACATGCCAAGAGAGGGAGAGGGTGCGTCACGCTCCGTCAAGATGGAAAAGATACACAGGAGTGCTCCACTGTGACAAAGGGAGAAGAGGTGACCACGGGGGCCTAGAAGTCCAAAACACCACAGACTCAGAGTGTGAAGGACTTGGTGCAGGAGCCCTAGACTTGGGGATTTCAACAAATGTCTTTCTATCCACTCCTGGATTCTTGCCAGGTCACATCAGAAGTGTTTTGTTTCATGAACCTCTCTACCCTTCCCCATGTCTCCTAGGAGAAAGGCTTGTCCCGCCACAGCTCCTTTCCCACACATCCACCAGTACAGAAGGGGAGATCAAGTTTGTACTGCATGCACTTATACAGGCCACATATTTATCAAGGTCTCTGCCTTCAGTGCCAGTCGTCTCTGTGATTTATGACCACGGCATCGGCTTCCTATCACAACTTACACACACACTACAGAAGGAAAGAGTTCACCAACCAGTGACTGCATGATTTACGGGAACAGACATAGATTTCTTCCTAGACAGATAAGTCCAAGATCAGACTGCAAGTGTCTGAGGAGCTTTTGTGCTGTACCACATATAGCAGAAGGCAGAAGGGCTCCAGGAATGTGCCCATCTACCCTCGAGTGGACTAGGAAACACAGACGGGGCCGCTCGATGACAGACCTGGTGAGTCTATCACAGACCTGCCATTCTCAGAAGAGAGGGCAAAGGCAGAAGCGGCCAACCCTGAGAACTAGCTAGGGAATGCTCTCATCAGGCCGAAATGTCCCACCCAGGGAGTCCACAGAGGCTTTGATATGCAAACTGTTTTCTTTTTCAATTTGATTATATTAAGGGTCACTCTTTGCGTTGTAACGTTCTATCAGTTTGAACAAATGCATGATGTCACTGTAAGGGATCTGCCATTATAGCACCGTGCAGGACAGTCCCACTGCCCTAATAGTCTCACTGTGCTTTACCAAGTCATTCCACCCCTCTCTCTCTCTCTCTCTCTCTCTCTCTCTCTG
>PVJS01001148.1:0-59139 GCA_004027185.1 Glis glis | reverse complement strand
CGTTGTTCTACACCTTTGTCAGCATTTAGCAGTCAGATTTCTAGATTGTGGCCATTCTAATAGCATGTAGAGATATTAATGAATTGTTATTTTAATTTTCTATTCCTTAATGATATATAATTTGAGCATCTTTTAGCATGCCTATTTGCCATCTATATATCTTCCTTGGTGAGGTATCTATTCAGATCCTTTTTTTTCCATTTTTAAATGAGGTTGTCTATTTTCTTTTTTTTTTTTTTTTTTTTGCAGTGCCAGGGATTGAACCCAGGGGCGTTCTACCTCCGAGCTACACCCCCGGCCCTATTTTTTTTAAATATGTTTTTATTGGTGCATTGTAATCTCACATCACAATGAGTATCAGTTTGGTGTTAACATACATGCACACAGCTTAGTGTCCCTCCCCCTGCCTCCCTCCCAACATAATGTTCGTATAATCTCATATGTGCACATTGTTTATGATAGTAATTCCATAGATTCACTTCTTTCTTGCCCTTCCCCTTCCCTTGTACCCCTTCCTTTGCACAACTGAGGGTTCTCTGTTGTCATTAGAGACCCTTTTGTGTCCCCACTACTTCCTGGGTTGCGCATATTAATGAAAACATATGTCCCGGCCGGGCGTGGTGGCGCACGCACGCTTGTAATCCCAGTACTTTGGGAGGCGGAGACCAGAGGATCTGGGATCGTGGCCAGGCTCAGTTTGCGCACACACGCGTGAGCGTTCTCTCTCTCTCTCTCTCCTTCCCTGTCTCTCTCTCTCTCTCTCTCTCCCTGTCTCTCTCTCTCTCTCTACCTAGTGAGGACCTCCGCAACTTTGTGAGACCCGGTTTCAAAATAAAGTGTAAAAAATAGGGCCGGGGGCGTAGCGCGGAGGTAGAACGCCCCTGCGTTCAATCCCCGGTACCGCAAAAAAAAAAAAAGAAAACATATGTCCCTTCTTTTTTTGTGATTGGCTAATCTCACTTAACATAATGTTCTCCAGATCTTTCCATTTTCTATTTTTTATACTTTATTTTGAAACCAGGTCTTACGAAGTTGCGGAGGGCCTCGCTAAGTAGCTCAGGCTGGCCGCGAACCCAGATCCTCCGGTCTCCGCCTCCCAAGTACTGGGATTACAAGCGTGCGCCACCACGCCCAGTGTCTATTTTCTTATTGTTGAGTTTTAAGGGTTCTTTTGGATACAAGCCCTTTATCAGATATTTGTTTCGCAATGATTTTCTCCCAGTTTGTAACTCGTCTTTTCATTCTTTTAGAAATGCTTTTTGAGGAACAGAATTTTTTTTTATTTTAATTAAATCCACTTCAATGATGTTTTCTTTCATGGATAGATGCTTTTTGTGTTTTATCTAAAAAAACTTAGATTTCCTTCTTATTTTTCTTCTAGAAGTTTATAGTTTTGTGCTTTACATTTAGGTCTATGATTCACATTGAATTAATTTTTATGAAGGTTCGCAATGTTTTGAGTCTGTTGGGTCTGTGTCTAGATATTTTTATATAGACATCCAATTGTTGCCAAAAAAATTCTGCCTTTGCTCCGTTGCTAACCATCCTGTGGATGTATGTGTGTGGGTCTGTTTCTGGGCTTTCTAGCATGCTCCATTGATCTATATGTCCACTCTTTCACCATATCACACTGTTGTGATTACTGTAGCTTTATTGTAAGCCTTGAAGTCAGGTAGTGCCCGTCTTCCAGCTTTGTTCTTTTTCATTATTGGGTGTTTGCTTTTCTATGTAAACTTTAGAATCAACTCGTCACCATCCACAAAACAGCTTGCTGGGATTTTCACTGGGACTGCATTGAATCCACAGGTCAATACACACTCAGTGCAGTTTCAAAGTTGAGAAAAACGTACATCTTAACAGTGTTGAATTTTACAACATATGAACACAAAATATATCTATTACCAATACCAGATTTTTAAAATTTTCTTTCAAAAATAAGAATCTTGTAATCTTTGTAATCTTCTGTATATTGACCCTGTACATTTTTTTGTGAGCTTTATACCTAGGTTTTTCTTTTCAGTTTTGTTTGGTGCTAATATAAATCATGCCACTTCTGTTTTCGTACAAAAAAATAAATCTTTCAAAACATTAAAATAGCTAAAATTGTTTTGTTTGTTTGTTTTTAGTTTAAAGTAAGGCTTCTCAGTGATTGGCCTTGGCTACCCCCCCCCAATAAAAGGAATTTTAGTGAGAAAAACAGAGATGCTAGGTGAGTGGCTGCTTAGCCTGAAGTTTCTAGAAGGGGAAGGAGGACTGCTGGGTTGGGCAGGTAGCAGGAGGTGAGTCTGAGGCAGTCTTGGGAACCCCTTAAGGAACCTAAATAATCCAAGATTCTGGGGAACTTGGCAAGGAAAAGTAAGAAAAAGTTTCCTACCAGCGATAACCCATAATTTCCCAAGGCCATCTAGAAATTCACTTTGTCTACCCCACCAACTAATAAACCCCTTTCTTGCTACATCTGCTTCCTCGTCATAGAAACCCAAGAGACATGGCATGAGATGACAGAGAAGGACCTTGTAAAATTTCTGCTAATTCTAAGTGACCATTTTCCACTGGTGTCCTCGGCTTCACTAAAGATGTATCCGGAATCTTAGAGGTGGTTGGCTGGCTCACAAGACAGGGCCCACTTGGGTTAACCTAAGCAGAAAGGGCGCTACCAGGTTGCCAGAGGCCTGAAGACACATGGTATCCTCACAGGTCTCTGAGGATCTGGGATCAGACTGGAAAAAACCATATATGAAATTGAGCACAGAGATGAAAATATTCTTTTCATACCAAAAAATAGAGCCAAGAGGCCACGGGAAAAACACTCAGGTCACACAGGATTGTTCCAAGAACAGCCCTCTAGGCCAGTTGAATCAAGCAACCTGCTATGATTAAAAACAAAAACAAAAAAAAACTAACTTTACCCAGTAGCTGATGATGAAACTGTTCACTAGGAAATTAAGACTAGCTATACTCAGGAGCTGTCCCCACTCACCACCCAGAGTTTGCCATTTACTGTGAAGCTCTGCAAATGCTGATAAGCTTGCTTTCAAAACAGCCCATGTTGTACCCCACATACAACCCCCCAAAAACTCCAGCCTCCCTTTGTTCTTCAGACATACTGGAAGTCCTCCTGGTATCCACATGCGTCTTGGATTGTAATCCTAATTTTTTTATTACTCCCACATAAAACCTTTTTTCTTAGAGACTTGTCTCTACCTTTATTTAGCTTTGACACCACAAAGAATGCAGGTGTAGTGGGAGACCCTCAGGGAAGTCGCCTGTTGTGGCCCGAAGCCTCTTTGTGGCCGCCTGTCATGGCTTTTCCTGCTCAGGATGAGAAGATAGAATGAGCTGACTCTTCCATCAACTGTGTCCTCAAGTGAGGCACACATGAGCATGTGCCTGCTTTCAGAGGACCCCGCCACACCTGCACCAGGGGATTCCCCGGCCTTGAGGGGCCGCAGAGTCACCAGGAGCATTTGTTACAGCTCAGGTTGCTGAGTCCTGTCCCCGGAGTTTCTTATTCCCTAGGTCTCAGGTGAGAGATGATAATTTGTATGTCTAACAAGTTCCCAGATAATAGTGCTGGTCTGCAGACCACACTGTGAGAACCTCTGGTCTACACCTTCTGCCTCCTCCTTTCTAGTCGAGAAAGACTTGCCAGTGCTTGCTTACCCGTGGGTCCTAAGTGACAGTCAGTCACGACCTTCCTTCATCTTACTTGGGAATCAAAGGGACAAGTCTGTCTCTAACTCTTTGACCAAAACTCATCTAGAGGCTACATGTCTTCTGCCTCACCTTCCCTCTGCGCATTTGTATTCTCTCTCACTGAGAATGGGCCTTATCTCCTCTTGGCAGGCAGGGGCAAGACTTCAACCTCTTCCTTCACAGCACCTATATCTGTCATCCAACAGAGACCAATAAAGGCCAAGTCCCCTGGAAAGAGATTCTGATTGGCCAGCTTGGTCATGTGACACCACTCCATTGGTGCAGTCTCTCTGAAAGAGACAGGGACGAGGCAGGTGTATGAGCAACATTCCTGCCTCAGTCATAGACCCCACTGTCCGTCAATAAGTCAAGTTCGCTTGTCCTACACATCTCGCTAACGCGAGTGGTGAGTGATCTGATTTCTTCTTGTTGGTTTGCAGTGAGCGACTTTGATGTAACACTCGCGTGCAATCTCCTGAGTGTACCGAGGCTCACTGACCATCTATGGAGCAGACGCCAGCCACCAGGAAGCAGGCAGCAACTGTCGGGGTCGGCTCAGGCATCGCATGATTTAGCCAAAATTCTGGCCAAGTTGTCCTGACTCAGCATGACAAAGGATCCATGTGTGGACTCACTACTATCCCAGGCATCCTGCTTATAATGCTGGATGCATACACACGTCAACTTCTCAGAGTATACCTGTGTATCATACGTACTATTATCCCCATTTTGTGGATGAGAAAATTGAGATTTAGGTGAAGAAATTTGTTTAAGGGATTAAAACCCCAGGTTAATCTGATTCCAAAGTCCATAGTATTAACCTCCATGTGAGGCTGTCTCTCCAAATTGTATGTGCCAGACACACCATGAAAATATACCATACCGTTTAATAATGTGCCCACATGATGTACATATGAATATGGGTCTAAGTATAGAATAATGTGTGTGTGTGTGTGTGTGTGTGTGTGTGTGCGCGCGCGTATGTGTGTCCAGCTGAGACCAAACAGTGAGCAAGATGCAAAGCTGCCAACTGAGTCTAAAGAGCTTTCACAGAACAGAAACAATATTCAGACAAGGACTCTTGGTGACCAGGGGGAAACAAGACAGAAACAAGACCCCTCTATAATTATGTCTAAACCTAATTAGAGACAAGGACACTCTGCAGCCACAAAATTAACTAATAATTATCTTCTTTTCCTTTACCAGTGACAACTTGAACCCCATTTTAATCCTCCCGCTGCCTAGATAACAATTATCCAGATACTCTCAACATCAAAACTGTTCCTACTTCGTAGTAACACCCAACCCAGAACCAGCCTGGGCTTCTCCAGACCCAACAAGCTCACATCCTCTAAGCAGCCCCTCCCAAGGTCCTTCCTGAGACACGCCATTTGCCCTCCGTGCTCCTGTCTGCTGCAGAAAGTTAGATGAACCTAACCTTGTTGACTCCGGGTATATTCCTGTGACAAAACACACACACACACACACACACACACACACACACACACACACCACTTTAAAGTGTTAATGTGTCCAATGATGAAACTCATTGTACATACCAAATTCACCAAACTCATGCCACTAATTCAGAAAGCAGCTGGCTCGAGTATTCTCCCGGGCTCAGTGGGTCCTTCTGTCCTTTGTCTGTGCAGAACCTACTCTAGAATCCCTGAACTTCCAAGCCAAGGCTCGGTTTCCTCGGGGAAAGTCACAGGACCAAGACTATTTTTCCAGCACCTTGCTCTGGCACAAACCTCTGGGCCTAAAACAGAGGCTCTAAATGTCTGAGAAGAAGTTAGACATCGAGGGCTCAAAATTCAAGCCAACACTGATCAAAATGAGAGCAATGTGTAGAGAAGTCTCACAGAGAAGCAGAGAAGGCACTGTGGATTGCAAATACTGAGGTAGATGGAAACCAAAATTCTCCCCTCAACAGAGAAGAAAGAGTCCTGTTTAGGAGGGAGAGTCTCGGCCTGGTGCTGCCCATGGGGCCAGGGTGACCCGGAGCAGGTCTGTCAAATGGAAAGATTGGTCAAGACGTCTGGTTTTCTGACCTGAACTCTTCAGAGACCCCACACCCACCTGCATGGGGACCACTGTGGAGGAGCTGAGAGGGCACCAGAAGTCCCCTGTCCCCACTGTCCAACAACTGTGCTCAAATAAGAGTTTATTCTAGTTTAGACAGTGTTTAAAGAAGGACTTAGACAAATTAAAAAGCAGTTTGAAAAATCACTGGACTAAAAAATCTCTTATTCTACAGGTTTTTTTGTCAAGAAAAGATAGGATACAATTATTAAACACAAAAGGAAAGCAAAATGTTTGACCCATTCTTCAAAACTTTAAGGTAAAAAGTCTGATGACCACTCCCAAGGGGGTACTGGCTAAAGGTTCTCTTACTCACAGGGCACCTTAATAAAACATCTGATCAATGGATGGGTTATAAAATAGTATACCACTTCAATTTAACATGTAATTGGAAATGTCCAATACCACAATCTAAAAGAATTAAGCAACATGGAGATTTCAGATACCAGAGAGATATGGAGAGAAGATATTCTCACTTGGAGGCCCTCAGTATGATCCAAGTGCTACTGACGAATAAAGCTAGCCCCATTAGGCCCCTACCTGCAGGGGATAATACTTAGAGCTGTGGACCCAAATTAAGTTAAAAAGCGGGTAGAGAAAGCTGGAGGAGGGGCTGGTGTATAGCCATGATGATGGGATTAGAGAGAAGGGGGAAATATGGTATTTGCATTTGGGATTGAGGAGTGGGGGATGGATTAGGACCCAGTAGCTGGAGTATCCTACCAAGTACCATGAGCAAAGGGGGTGCTTATTAACAACTCCTTTGTCAGTCGATAGCCAATTTGTAGGGGGGAAAATAGAAAATTAAGCTCTGCCATCATGGGCTTTATATTCTTAATGTTTGTATTTTTAATGTTATTGAAATATAAATTCAGGCCAGGTGCAGTGACACATGCCTGTATTCCCAATACTTGGGAGGCTGAGTCAGGAGGATCACAGGTTTGAGGCCAGCCTCAGCAACTTAGCAAGACCCGGTTTCAAAATAAAAAAAAAAAAAGATAGGGCTGGGGGTTTAGCTTAGAGGTAGAACACTCCTGGGTTCAATTCAAAAGAAGGACAGAAAGAAGGACGGATGGACGGAAGGAAGGAAGGAAGGAAAAGATTCCCATAAGAATATGCAGAGGTGAGCATAAACTTGCCTACAATAGACAGCCCTCAGAACAAGAAGTAGAACATTAGCAGGCCCCCACCCCCGAAGTCTCCCGCAACCACCCCAAGTCCTACCTTCCAACACCATAAGCTAATGTTTCTTATTTTCTAACTTCGTGTAATGGAATCAGGCACAAAAATAGCACTCCTGTCTGCCTGGCCTCTCGTGGTCAACACTGTGTGTGAGGTCTGTTCCCGCTGTGACACACAGCTGTGTCGTGTCCAGCCTCACTGCTGTGGCAGAGTGCGCTGTAAGGACAGCTCAGATGATTCACCAGCTCTACCGCTGATGAACATCTAAAGCGTTTCCAGTTTGGGGCATGTGTTAGTCAGCTTTACATGGCTGTAACAAAATACTCGAAATAATAAATTTTAAAAAGAGGAAATGCTTATTTGGGCTCACAGTTGGGAAGGTTTCAGTCTATGGTCAGTTGGACCCATCGTGACTGGGCCTGTGGTAAGGCTGTGCATCATGGCGGGAGTGTGTGGCGGAGGGAACTGCTCACATCATGGCAGCCAGGAAGCCAAGAGAGAGGAAGTGGAAGGGCCAGGATTCCAATGTCTCCTTCATGGGCACACCCCCAATGACCCAACTTCCTACCACTAGGCCCCACCTCCCAAAGGTCCCACCACATAGTGCCATGGGCTGGGAACCAAGCCTCCCACACATGGATCTTTGTGGGACATTCAAGATCCACACTGCAACAGGGCGAGTATGAATAATGCTACTAAGACCATTCTAGGATATGCCTTTTGATGTGCAAATATGTGCATTGCTATAGGTTTATTTCTAGGAGTGGAATTATCAGTCATGCAGATAGGTAGATAGACAGATGCTTGATAGATGATAGAGAGATAGATAGATATTGTGTGTCCTACTTTACTAGCTGTAATAACAGTGCGTCAAAGTGTATTAATCATACCCTTCAGTAATGCACCAGAGTCCATGGGACTTTTAGTTTTTAATCCATATATCCTAGGTAAAAGGACGATGAGGAGGAGGAGAAAGAGAACTAGTAGCACTGGGTTTGTTGAAGTGGTCTCCCTTCCCTCGTACATCACCAGAGGCTATCAACGAAGACAGCACAAGCTCCGGCCTCTCTTGAGAGCCACGAGAAAAGCCTCCGCCCCGGCTCTTGTGCAGGGCCCGCCTCCTGAGGGGGGCAGGATTCTGCCGGAGCCCAGGGCAGGTTGCCCCCTGCCCTCCAAGCTGCCAGTCATTCCTTCTGACACGTGCTGGAGGCAGAAGCTCAAATGCACCTGTGGTATGTTTTATAGGGACAACCATGCCAATGACTGAACCCATGTAACTACTACCAAACCGCCCAGGGGCCACGAGTCACTGGTAGTCACTCTGCCGTTCTCTGGAGGCCAAATAAGGCCAGCAGAGGCCAGAGAGCAACCGAGAGTGAGGTTATATTATTGCTCTTGCCCTCCTAGAAACCTGTCATGAAATAGTTACCCCTCGTGGTGGAGTCAGCAAACAGGCTGGCCCAGAAGGCCGGCTGATGAGGATTGGCGGCTTGGCTGGGCCCCAAGTCTCTGGAGCAGGAAAGCACTAGCGCTTGGGCTGGTCGACAGGACTCTGAGCACAAGGGGCTCCATAGCTGTGTCTTGGTACCTGCTACCACACATGGGGGCAGTGGGAGCCAGGGTCAATGTAAAACATTGCAGGGTGTATACATTCTATTTCCTTCTGAAGATTAAACATGCTCTCCTCCAACGCCTCTGCTGACAGCCTCCTGGGTGTAAGCGGTATGAGATATCTGCATTCTGTGTCCGTTTCGAGTTGAAAGGAGAACAAAAATAAGATTATATTTTTAGAAGCTGGGAGAGACAGGCTGGATGGGGTTTGAGCGTGAAAGCAAATTCCAGCCACCAAGCCGGTGGATGCCTCTCTTCAGTGCAAATATTCCACCAGATCATGGAAAGCCGTGTGCTGTCGGAGAATGAACTGCCTCAAGCATGTGGAGCCACTATCTCTTATCTTCGTATTCGTGAGCAAATTCAAGAGAAAGAGTGAGAAATATTTAAGCACAATAAATAAATAAATGAACAATGATCTTCCATCTGGCTGGAGCGAAGCCCTGCTGGACCCCAAGAGACAAACCAGAGACGCCGCTCAGGAAACAGCTCTGAGGAGCGGCAGGACTGCCTGCCACGAAATAGGCCCAACCCAAACGACAGGGAGGAGGCATGGTGGATTGGTGCTGTATAATTTGGCAAATACCTTTTATTCTATTTCCAGACCAAAACAGCTTGTTTTTAACAGACATACAGAATTCCTTCTATGTACAGATGCTGTACTGAAGTACACAAAAAGTCTAGTTCATCGATGAAGCAATGGTGTGGCTCTACAACGGTACTTGCTATGCACCTCCCTCACAGGAGTCCAGGAAAATCCGCATCGCTTTCTGTGGGGTTTAATTCAGTTGAGAATGGCAGGTTGAAGCCATCCTGTTTAACAAGACATTTTTGGAAAAGCAAACAAGAAGTAAACATTGAGGTTTGTTTTTTTCCCCCAGTGATATTTAAAGTCTCTATCCAGCACTTCAAAAATTAAAAATATATATATTTATGTGTTCCTGGACAAAAAGGCACTTGGCTTTGGAATAACACTCATCTTCCTCCAACAATAAAAAGTGAGTAAAAGAAGGCACAGAAAGCAAGGCGGCAGCAGACCACACTGCAGCCCCCGGTCAGTGGACACCTGCGGACACTCACCCATGCTGAAGCCCTGGTGGGATCACATGATCCCAGGACCTGCAAGCCTGAGATAGCAAGACCCTGTTCTAAAATAAAAAATAAAATAGAGCTGGAGGTGCAGCTCAGAGGTAGAATGCCCCTGGGTTCAGTCCCTGTTAGGAAAGAAGGAAGGAAGGAAGGAAGGAAGGAAGGAAGGAAGGAAGGAAGGAAGGAGAGAGGGGAAGGAAGGAAGGAGAGAGGGGAAGGAAGGAAGGGAAATGAAAGAAAAAAGAAAGGAAAGGGAAGGGAAGGGAAGGAAAGGAAAGGAAAGGAAAGGAAAGGAAAGGAAAGGAGCGAAGCTGGGTGTAGTGGCACATGCCTGTAATCCCAGTACTTGGGAAGCTAAGACAGGAAGATTGTAGGTTCAAGGCCAGCCTTGGCAATTTAGCAAGACTCTGTTTCAAAATAAAAAATAGGAATGTGGGTGCAGTTTAGAGGTAGAATGCCCCTGGGTTCAATCCCTAGTACCACACACAAAAAAAAAAAAGGAAGGAAGGAAGGAGCTGGGCGTGGTGGCACACACCTGTAATCCCAGTACTTGGGAGGCTGGAAAGGAATATCACAGGTTTGAGGCCAGCCTCAGCAACTTAGTGAGACCCTGTTTCAAAATAAAAAATAAAATAGGGCTGGAGGTGCAGTTCAGAGGTAGAATGCTCCTGGGTTTGATCCCTAGGAAGGAGTGAGCTGGGCAAGGTGGTGCACACCTGTAAACCTAGTACTTGGGAGGCTGAGACAGGAAGATTGCAGGTTCGAGGTCAACCTCAGCAATTTAGCAAGGCTTTGTTTCAAAATAAAAAATAAAATAGGGGCGGAGGTGCAGCTTAGAGGCAGAATGCCCCTGGGTTCAATTTCTAGTACAGAAGAAAGGAAGAAAGAAAAGGAGGGAGGGAGGGAAGCGGATGAAGGAAAGAGCTGGGCATAGTGGCACACACCTGTAATCTCAGCACTTAGGAAGCTGAAACGGGAGGATCGCAGGTTCAAGGCCAGCCTCGGCAACTTAGTGAGGCCTCCGCAACTTAGTGAGACCCTTTTTAAAAATTAAAAAGCATGGTGGCGCACATCTGTAATTCCAGTACTTGGGAGGCTGAGACTAGAGGATCCGGGTTCGCAGCCAGCCTCAGCTACTTAGTGAGGTCCTCTGCAACTTAGTGAGACCCTGTTTCAAAATAAAGAATAAAATAGAGCTGGGGGTGTAGCTCGGAGATAGAATGCCCCTGGGTTCCATCCCCAGTTCCGCAAAAAAATTAAAAAATAAGAAGGGCTGGGGGAGTAGCTCAGAGGTAAAATGCCCCTGGGCTCAATTCCCAATACAACTCCCCCAAAAAAGCACTGAAGAAACTAGCATTTGAGCAAACATGCAGTGTGAGATTATAAGCAGATCAAGTGCAGATGTTTCAAACAAGTTTTAGCTTATGAGATTTGTCAGATTGGTTTCAATAATGAAATCCACAAAGAAGCACTTTCAGTGAGACACTCCAGTAAAGATGCGCAAGGAAAGATCTTTATTCATTGCTTTATTGAATACATGGTCTTATGAGATTAAAAAGGAATTCTGGGGTAAGGGTAGCAAGAGAAGATTAGACATAAAACACACATGCGCACTGCATCATTTGCAGGGGATCTCCTGTAACAAACACTTTGTGTGTAAAAGCATGCCAAGGATTTGGAAATTGGAAATTTTACCAAATGAAGACCTTTAAGACCAAGTAGAATCTTTACAATATTTCATAATAGAAGGGGACTGATTTTGAAACTTTTTGTGCCACATAAAGGTTTGTAGGTTATCTCCCAGCAAAGAGCTTCAAAGATATGTCCGATTTAAAGATGAGTAACCTGCTTTTCTCTTACAAAAAGACAAGTGTTTCAAATTTGCTGACCTTTGCCGTGAAGACAAGTGGCTGTCACAACTTTGCTTTTAACAAATGTTGTCTTTTTAAAAGAAGTGCTTTACCTGTCCATTCAAGGTAAGGTGACATTTAAACAAAAACTGAAAAGAAGCTGGGTTTTTTCAAAGAAATGTGTGCTCTGAACAGAGCATTTTAAAAATTTATTCATTCATTCATTCATTTATGGTACTGAGGAATTAACCTAGGGGTGTTCTACCTCTTAGATACACCCCCAGCTCTTTTTTATTTTTTGTTTTGAAACAGGGTCTCACTAGGTTGCTGAAAGTCTTGCTAGGTTGCTGAGGCTGGCCTTGAACCTGTGATCCTCCTGTTTCAGCCTCCCAAGTACTGGGATTACAGGTGTGCACCACCACACCTGGTTTGAACAGAGCGTGTGTGTGTGTGCAAGTGCTATGGATCGAACCCAGAGGCATTCTACTTTCGAGCTGCACCCCCCAGCCCTATTTTATTTTTTCTTTGGAAACAAGGTCTCACTAAGTTGCTGAGGGCCTCACGAGGTTGCTGAGGCTGGCCTTGAATCTGCAACCCTCCTGTCTCGGCCTCACAAATTCTGGGATTACAAGCATGCGCCACTGTGCCCAGCCCTTGAACAAAGCATTTTAAAAGAGATAATCCCAATGTGTGTGGATTCCCCTCCCCCATCACGTGTCTTGTCTATTAAAACTCTGCTATTTCTACACTTCAAAATTTTGGAAACAGTTTCTAATATGTTAATAAACATTTTCCAAATGAAGAGTTTCTGTGGTTTAGAAACAATTTCTTCAAAACAGACAGGCACAAAACCTTCTGATTTGTTTGCAGAAACAACTGAAGGTCTGTCACCAAGGAGAAATAAAATTTGCTAGAAAAAAATCCAACAAAAGTCTTAACAAAGTGGTAGATACATTGAGAAATGCATATTGTGATTTGGTAGTATAGCCCTCATTGCGTGTATCCTATTTAATTCAAGTTAGTATAAAATTGCTACTATTAAATCTGGTTTAAGCCGGGCATGGTGGCGTACGCTTGTAATCCCAGTACTTTGGGAGGCGGAGACCGGAGGATCCAGGTTCGCGGCCAACCTCAGCTCGCTCTCTCTCTCTCTCTCTCTCTCTCTCTACCTAATGAGGCCCTCCGCAACTTCGTGAGACCCGGTTTCAAAATAAAGTATAAAAAAATAGGGCCGGGGGTGTAGCACGGAGGTAGAACGCCCTTGCGTTCAATCCCTGGTACCGCAAAAAAAAAAAAAATCTGGTTTAGCCAACTAAATTGGCAACTTCTTATGGTTCATGTGTGTGTGTGTGTGTGTGTGCGTGTGTGCGTGTGTGCGTGTGTGTGTGTGTGTGTGTGTGTGCATGTGTGTGTAACATCTAGTGGCCTAGACTCTCATGATTGCCCTGAGAAAGGGACTTGTACCCCACAAGCCAGCCATTCCCTACTCAGCTAAATTAGGAGTTTGAGGTAATAACTGAAGCTCCAGGAGCCAAGAACCCGATGCTTCCCTTTCAGATGGCCCAAAACTACACAGACTTGCTCCCTGTCTCCAGGACCCAAGACAGAAGACATGCTGTGAAAGGCTTCCAAGTGATGAGCCAAGCCAACCTCCAAGATCCCTCGCACGATTGACAAGAAGAACAAGAAGGGGTCTAAGTGACAGAGAGAGGGTGTTGAGTTGCGGGTTCGAGTGTTCGAAGTGAGAGACCAATTCCACCAATCGATAATGCAAAAGCAAAGGAACTTTATTAGCTAGCTCGAGCTAGGGTCCGAGTCTCATCCAGCACAGTGGAGTCTTGACCTCGGACCCCGAGCTCTAGATTACTCAGGCTTTTATACATTTTGGTTACATATACAGTTGGCAAGAGTTAGGGGTATTTGGAGTTCACTGATTGGCTTGTTACACCTGAAGAGTTGGGGACTTTACACCATTGTTCTGATAGACCTCACCAAGCGGCAGTTTCCGTGAGAACATCTCTTGGAACTATTGGTTCAGGCCCTACCATTGTTCCAATAGACCCCACAGGGCGGTAGTTTCTGTGGGAACACTTCTTGGACCTATTGGTTTTAGGCCCTACCATTGTTCTGAAAGGCTCCATCAAGCGATGGTTTCTATGGGAACATCTCTGAGAAACAGAAACTTAGGCCTAGCCTAGTTCCTTCAGAAGCACAGCCTGTCATGGCTGTTCTTCGGCCTCACAAGGGAAAGAGGCCCAGCAACTGGGGTGAAGCGGGGTATAACAATGGAATTGGAGGTCGGGAGGCAAGAGCCTGCACAAGCCAGTGACCAAGAGTGGAAGGGGATACAGTGCACCATGGAGCGATGAGAACAGATGAGAATGACGTCCGTCCCCCTCACCCTGCAGCCCTGGACTCTGGCCCCCTGCTGCTTCCCAGAACTTAGACGTAACCCTGAAGCCAAAGGAGAGAAAACCTTGTTGTGATCGAGAGGATGTTTCCACTGCTCATCCAAATCCCAAGGAAAAATTGATTCATGTTAAACACAAAGAGGGAAAGCTGTGTTTCCTGTTCACCCGAGGGTGCAGCGGGAGATGGGACATTCCAGTGGACTTCAGCCAGGGGCGTGGAGTCCTTCTTCCTAATGGAGACAGCCCATGCTTCCCCTTGAAGGGGAATTCCTTCAGAGTCGTGTAGACCAAGTGGAAAGCGAGGCATTTCCCAAAGGCACTCAGAGCTTTTACGAGATACCCATGGCTTGGAATCGAAGGGAAAGAGATGCAATTCTGAAGCAGAGGTGGCAGGTGACTCCAGGTTTGCTCAGGCGCCATAGCTTTAGAGCAAGTGCCACCAAGTTACCATTTCTCTTCTCTTACCCTACACTCCCGCCTTCAAAGTCTTCAAAATAAACGCAGCATTTGATTAGAACAGACACGTTTTCGAGAGCTCAAGTGTTAGGAGACAGAGGCTGCCATGCATCTCCCCATCTGCCCCAGCAGTGTTTGCACTGGGGAGAGATGAGCACAAACGCAGCCTTAATCAGAAGTATTGATTCTAGCGCTGAAAACATTTTTCATCAGTCTCTGAAATGATATTGTCAAGCCAGGAAAGCAAGTGGAGCAAGCGCTCTTGTTGATTGTAGCTATAAAAATGGGTGAAGTGTCTTGGTCCATGGATTCTCAGGGAACGCACTTCCGTCTGTTCAAAACATCTTCCTCTGGGTGTCCACGTTGGTAAACTCGGTGGCTCATGCGTCTGCTTTGTGAGCTCCACAGCCAAGCACACATGCTCTAGGGCATGGAGTCTGTAAGTAATCCCAGGACATTTCCTGATTGGAGGGGAGGGGGATTCTGAGAACACAAGTTCCTAGTGAACAGGTGAATGTGCTGGATGGTGACCACTTCAGCTTTGCCAAGTTACAGAGTACTCAGTACTTAGCGAGAACTGAGTTAGGCGACAGGGCCACAATGATAATGACAAGATGAAATCCCTGCTTTCATTGATCTTACGGTCCAATGGAAAAATACACAGAGGCAAATATCTCAACACAGGACACCAGGAGCCCTGTGTGTAAGAGAAGCACCGGGAGAGTCTTGGGAGGGGAATGAGAGGCTGCCCAGGGAAGTGGCGACTAATCCGAGTCGTAAGTGTTAAACTGGAATTTCTTGGCACAGTAAATATAATGGACTAAAAGGCTTTGGGGGAGCTGCAGGGCTCGGTACAATGGGGAAGGACATGAGGGTATTTTTTTGTTTTTTTTCCCCAAGAGAGTTTATTGAGGTAAATTTTATATGTAATAAAATGTGCCATTTCTAATGCAAAATTCTATAAGTTTTGACATATGCATATAATGATATAACTCGTACCACAATCAAGATGAAGAAGAATTCCATCACATCCAATTTCCTCCAGCACCCCTGGGTGACCAATCCCTTGGCCTGACTGTGAGCCCCTAGGAACCGCTGATGTGCTTTCTGTCCCTGTGGTCTGCCTTTTTCAGAATGATATGTGCATGGGATCATACTGTTTGTAGCTTTGTGAGTCTGGCTTCTTTCAGTTAGTGTTAAAACATCTGAGATTCATCCATGCTGTCGTATGAATATAGTAAGTATTTTTATGCACTTGAGTCGACTCTATGGACATTTTACATTTACACTGATGATACAATTCAAAAAATCTAAATTGTGATTGTGTTTTTAATTTCCCAGAGGGGTCTCAGAGGGGATTCAACATGTATAGCCGTTTATCTCCCTTTCCCAACTCTTTGTCTGGGATAACACAACTTACAAGCCACAACCAACAATCAGCTTTGGAGGGAAGACCCTCGCCTGGCCCTGTTCCTTTTCTTGCATGTTGGCCCTTAGAAAGCCTACCTGTTGTGCCCTGGAGGGGTGCTGTACACCAGTCCCTGTGGATGAGCAAGGACAGACAGACCCCTCCTCTCCAGCAGGGTGGGCAGTTTCCCAAGCTTTTCAATCCTACCTTGTAAACGGGAAAACCTCTATCCCCTCCACCATCTGCCAGTTGAGATCCCAAAACTGAAACCGCTACAGGTTTTAAGGGATATGCACCTATGACTAGACAAATAAAACAAGATCCATTTAAGAGAGTAGTGCTGACTATTGACTGATTCATTGGACTCGGCTGGGGAGTTTTAAAAGCGGCTGATGGCTGTGTTGGTGCCACTATGAGAAGCTCTTCATTAATTGGCTTCACTGTGTCCTGGGCATTCTGATTTTTAAAACCTCCCTGGAGTGTTTTTCTTGTGTGTAGCCAGGGTTGAGAACCACCAAATTAAGGAAACTCAGCAAGCCGAGGGAGAAGACCGAGCTTGACAAGGAGAGCAGATGATGTACTGAAATAGAGGGAGTGGATGAGACAGATGAGCAAGCTAAATGAAAAACAAATGAGAACCCCCACAGGGCCTGGAACTTCACAGAACAAAAGCCTTTCTAGAACGAGGGAACTGATTTCAGAAATTACAAGTTCAATAGATTAACTGAGAAGAGACTATTCTTTGCTAAGAACCAAATTACTATTTGGGGAGGTCAAGTATAAGAAGTGTTTTATAAATGATGTGAAATTCATGAAGAATTAAGAAAAGAGACTTGGAGGACAGATACAGAATATCTGAATGCTAATAATAAAAGCTTATTAAAAGGGAGAAAGGCCGGATGTGGTGGCGCACGCTTGTAATCCCAGTACTTTGGGAGGCAGAGACCGGAGGATCCGGGTTCGCGGCCAGCCTCAGCTCTCTCTCTCTCTTTCTCTCTCTCTCTCTCTCTCTCTCTCTCTCTACTTAGTGAGACTCGCAACTTCGTGAGACCCAGTTTCAAAATAAAGTATAAAAAATAGGGCCGGGGGTGTAGCGCGGAGGTAGAACACCCCTGGGTTCAATCGCCGGTACCGCAAAAAAATAAAAAATAAAAGGGGGAAAGGGGACAAATGAAGAAGTAATAGAGAAGAAATCATAAAACTCTTAGTAAAAATAAGTTTTGAGTTTTAGGTTCAAAATAAGAGACAGAACACAAGTAAAATTAATAACTTTTTTTAGAAAACTAGACCCTTAGTAACATTTCCTGATGGAATTCTTGAATCCCAATTATGGCAAAAATATTACATTCTTATAGAAAGAAATGACAGAGTATTTACAATGGAAAAAGAGTAGGTAAGCATCCGCTAACTTGTCTGCAATACTGAGGTAAGATCATGGAAAAACGCTTAAAGATGAATGAATGAGAAGAGTATTCCAGGAATCCTGTTCCCAGCCACAATATCAATCACCTGTCAAGGCAAAAGAAAGATATTTTTAGATGTGCAGAGACTCAAAAGTCTTAGAAAAATATAGATAATTCCTATATTAAACTATTCCAGACCATAGAAAAAGATGGAAAACTTTTCAAATCCATGCAATGAAGCTAGTTCAATCATGCTGGAAACCCTGCATATAGGATGTTTAAAAAAAGTAAAAATAAAACAAAACCCAACTACTCTAGGTTAACCTTATGTGCCAAGAAAGATGCAAAAAATTATAAAAGAAATATTGGCAAACTGAATCCATCATTGCACTGAAAGGATAATATACTGTGGCTAGAAGAAATTTATTCTAAGAATATAAATGGTTCAATTCCCAGGTGAATAAATTTTTGATAAGTTTATATCTTATGGAATTTAGGCACTTTAAGTCATAATCCTGAAATAATTTTTGTAAATACAGTCAAGCTGATTCTAATATTTATAGATAAGAAGGCAAAGGAACTAGGATAGCTGACATGATTTTTAAAGAAGCATAGAGAAATCACACTGTTGGGTTATATGGGGGCAAAGAAAACATGGCCCGACAACAGGGAACAGGCTTTATTTAAGGTAAAACCTGGAAGGAGGCATCTGACCAGGAGAGAGCCCAAGAAAGTCAGAAAGCCACCTCCTGACAGGCCAGGGGCTTTTTATGGGGCAAAGAAGGGGGGTATAGGAGTAGTCATGTACACCGCTGGATGGTGTGCTAGTGGCCAGGTCATCTCGTGGCAGGGCGATGGTCAGGGGGCGTTTCTCTTTCTTTGTTCCTTTGTTCTCAGTCCTCCTCCGGCATGACCTCATGGCCAGACCTCACAGTCAGCCCTCACAGTGCCCAACACACTACCTTTATTAAGACTTGCTCTTAATAAAGCTATCGTCATTAAGACCGTAGGACAGCATGAGAGTCCAAATCTAGACCAACACAAATATGACCAGATGATTTTTAAGAAAGGTGCAAAAGAAATCCAATAGAGGAAGGAGAGTCTTTCAAAAAATGACAATTTGACATTCATATGCAAACAATGAATCTTGATCTAAAATCATACTTTTTATATAAAAAATTAACTCAAATTTGATCATAATTCCAAGTGTAAACTATAACACTTTTAGAAAAAATTAAAGAAGAAAATCTTCAAAACCTAGTGTTATATTCAGGCATGGTGGCACTCCTGTAATTCCAGTACTTGGGAGGCTGAGACAGGAGGATCACAGGTTCATGGACAGCCTCAGCAATGTAGCAAGATTCTTGGCAACCTAGTGAGATCCTGTTTCAAAAATAACCCCTTATTTTTGAAATAAGGTGGGAGCCGGACATAGTAGTGCACACTTGTAATCCCAGTACTTGGGAGGCTGAGACTGGAGGATTTGCAGGTTGGAGGACAGCCTTAGCAGTTTAGTGAGACCCTCAGCAACCTAATGAGACTCTGTTTCCAAATAAGAAATAAAATCGGTCTGGGGGTGTAGTTGGGAGTAGAATGCCTCTGGGTTCAATTCCCAGTACCACAAAAAAAAGGAAAATAAAACCCTAGTGTTAGGCAAAGACTTCATAAACATGGCACCAACAGGTGAACTTTTTAAAAAAAAAACAGATAAAGAGAATTGTCAAGAACATTCCATTTTATTTTTGGGTGTGGTGTTGGGGATTGAACCCAGGGGCATTCTACCTCCAAGCTACACTCCCAGCCTTCATTATGCATTTATTTTTTAAATTTTGAAACAGGGTCTCACTAGGTTGCTGAGAGTCTCACAACTTGCTGAGGCTGTCCTTGAGTAAGCAATATTCCTGTCTCAGCCTCCCAAGTACTGGGATTAAAGATGTGTACCACCACACTCAGCTGAGGATTCAATTTAACATAATAATTCATGAGCTAAATTTGTTCAATTATAGTACATAGACATTGTTGTCTTATGAAATCTTTTGTGTGTGCGTGTGTGTGCACACACAAAAAAAACTGGTGACTGAACCTAGGGGCACTCTACCTCTGCGCTACACACCCAGCCCTTTTAACTTTTTGTTTTGAAACGGGGTCTCACTAGGTTACTGAGAGTCTCACTATGTTGCTGAGGCTGTCTTCAAACTTGTGATCCTCCTGTCTCAGCCTCCCAAGTACTGGGATTACCACCACACTTGACTCCTACAATCATTTTTAAATGACTATTTTTATTGTGACTTATAAAGGATATTGGTTAGTAGGTTAAGGAAAATATTTTTCTTTTCTCATTATTGTACCCACTTATTCCAATTATGCTTAGAACATTATAAGGACTGAGTGTGTAATTTTATCAAGTATCTTTTTAGCACTTGCTAAATGTGATTTGTTATAATCATATATTTTTCTCCTTCACATAGCTCATGTAATAAACTATGCTAAGGATTCTGGAACATGAAAGAATTGTCTTACATCACTACTGCTAGTCAACATTGTTTTGGAGATCTACTAAGGCTGTAAGACAAAATACTCAAGACATTAAAGATGAAAAGGAAAAATTAATTTTACTTGAAGATTATATGCTTGCATAGTTAGAAAACCTAAAATCTCTGTTATCAAAAACTACTACAATTAATGAGAATTAAATGATGCAGCAATTTAAAAGATAAATATATGTTACTGGTGGAGTTTTTGTTTTTTTCTAATGCCAAGTGAAGTACAAACAATAAGTGTTTTTATTTAATTATGGGCTTCAATAAAATTCTGTTAAAACTCTCTTTCCTGTGTCATTTCAGTGGAAACCATTATGGTGCAGTTCAGTGTCAAAATTACACAGCAATAGATAACTGATCCATCATTATATTAAACAATTTTGTATGCCCCTGCACATAGTTAAAAATATTCAGTTTAAATTATATTCCATAAAATAATCTTTATGTACCATAATTTTAAACATTTTTCCCTCATCTGAGGACATTGGGGTTACGCTCAATGCCTGGTTATTAGAGATAATCCTTTAATAAGTACCTTCCAGTATATGACTTCAAATTTAGAATTATATTTTTACTATAGATTCTCAAATATGTAAAAATACTTTAATATTTTGAGGTGTTGTTTTCTTACTTTCCTTTCCAAGAAGATGGTACTAATTTGTACCCTAATTAATGAAACAAATATTTTCCCACCTTTCTGATTGGGCAGATTATTACACCTGTATTTGATCATCATCTTTCTCTTGCTCTTTTTACCTACATAAAGAGATGGAACATGCCCAGGGACTAACAAGGCTTCTGCCTCTTGGATTACGCCAGTTACAGAAATCCTGCTCATAAAGGTTAAGACCTTGCCTGATAGTCACAAGGGAAAGGTTTCTGAATATTTTGTTCCATCTTAAGCAGAGGATTCTATGGTTGACCACACTTACAGTTGAGTGTAACCACATCCCATTTTGTACTGGAATTTAATTGTTGTTGGAAGATAACTTAGGAGTAGAGAAGCAGTACAAGGGGGCAAGGCCCACACACGCATTTCAGCGATGAGGGAGGCATGAGAGTGACCCCTAACGGGCACAAAAAGGACCCATGAGAGGTCCCAGGTTGGAGTAAAAATAGAGAAAGTAGACCCGACCTGATGCTCCTGGCTGCAATTAAGGGCTGTAAACAATGCGTGCAGCAGCCACTCGAGGACTCTGAAGAGTGAACAATTACAGGCAGGTTGGGGAGGGGACTGGAATCCAACTGCCATTGACCTGGTGGTGCCATTTTGTGTTCCTGGCCTGAACTCAACGCAGCCAGTGGATGTTGGCATGGAAGGACAGCCCCAGGAGGAGCCCTCCACGCTGACTTGTAGAATGCAAAGGCTCTTCCCACACTCACAGAGAGAGTGGGAACCCTCCTCTCTGCCCTCTTTTCCTTTCTCTCTAATATGCCAGTTTCAAAATAGTCTGTTGCCTATGGCGGTACAAGCAAAAAGAGCAAGGAGGAGACACAGGATCCAAAAGCTCTGAGGAAGAGAACTTTCCTCGCCAGTTAGAGAGCTGGGACCCCAGCCAGGTGGCTGAGCACCTCTGCTTCTGTTCGCTCTCCTCCTGCTGCTGGACCCCAGATGTGGACATACTTGGGAGGAGGGTGTTTAAATGCAGAATAAATAAAATACCAGGTTGTTTCTTATTGTCCTGGAAAACTGAAAAGGAGAGCCCCTAGGAAATCAGAAAATGCCAAGGGGGCCATAGGGTGAGCTCAGGAAAGCCACCAGGGAAGTTGGCTATGACTTAAGCTCAGCCATAAGCTGCCATGCGTAGATCTGACCCTGAACAGCACACCACAGACTTGGAGGACTGAATTGTGGGAAACACCACCAGATACCAGATGGGGATGGGTGGGGCATTTATGAGATACATACAAATAGCCCTGCAAGGATTTTCAAGGGCAAATGACATTGAAGCCACAACCTAAAGGGACTGGTCAGAACTTGCAGCCTCAAGAGATTGACTGCAGTAAAGCAAAAATATAAACATTCTATATATGATTAAAACAAAATCAAGGGTTTCATGATATAACTATTCAAAATGTTCAGTCTACAATCCAAAATTCCTTGATAAATGAAGAACCAAAAAATAATAATTCTTAATGGAAAAGACAATCAGAATATGACAATACCAAGATGACACAGAGGTTGGAATTATCTGACAAAGGCTTTTAGCAGCCATTATGAAAATTCCCCAAGTTTGAACACTCTTGAAATAAACGAAAAGATAAGAAATCTCGGCAAAGAAACTGAAGCTAGAAAAATACAATAGTGAAATTCTAAACAACAACAACAAACTTACTGGATGGGCTAAGTAGAAAAAGGTAGATGATAAAGAAAAGAATGGCTGGGCGTGGTGGCGCACGCTTGTAATCCCAGTACTTTGGGAGGCGGAGACCAGAGGATCCGGGTTCGTGGCCAGCCTCAGTTCGCTCTCTCTCTCTCTCTCTCTCTCTCTCTCTCTACCTAGTGAGGCCCTCCGCAACTTCGTGAGACCCAGTTTCAAAATAAAGGATAAAAATAGGGCCGGGGATGTAACACGGATGTAGAACGCCCCTGGGTTCAATCCCCGGTACCGCAAAAAAAAAAAAAAAGAGAAAAGAATGAATAACTTTGAAAACATATCAATAAAAATTAAACTACAAAGAGAAAAAATTAAGAGAACTGTCTCAGGGACCTGTGGGACAATATCAAAAGGTATAACATTTATGTCATTAAAATCCCACAGGAAGAGTAAAGAAGAAGCCAGGTGTGGTGGCACACACCTGTAATCCCAGTATTTGGGAGGCTAAGACAGGAGGATCACAGGTTTGAGGCCAGCCTTGGCAACTTAGCAAGGCCCTCAGCAACTTAATGAGACCCTGTTTCAAGACAAAAAATAAAATAGAGCTGGGGGTGTAACTCAGAGGTAGAATGCCCCAGTGGAGGAGGAGGAGACAAATTTAAAATGTTTGGCAGTATAAATATTTTAGTGCTGAGCTAAAGATATAGTCATTAAAAGATCTGCATTCAGAGAAGGACTTGAGTAATCAGAGAGGCTGAAGGATAAACAGAATGTGGACCCTGGGATAGAGAGTGGTACTCCAGGGGTACGAGCAGCCTGCACGAAACCCAGGATCACAGTCCCGATCTCTGCCATAGCTTCCGTCCAGCTTACTCAATCCTCAGTGAGCTTCCCACAGCTGAGTCACATGCCCCTAGAGGGCAGGAACAGAACAGACACAGAGTCTTCATGCCATGACTAGCATGGTGCATCCTCACCCAAGATATCCACATTGAGCATGATTGATAAGCAAGCCGCGGTCAGCGGGGCACCCCTCAATACCTCACACTGGATGTTGAACCGACAAGGGAAGGACCGCATTAGCTCCCCTATGTGGGGGTCTCCTGCAGAGGTGCGGCGGGCTGGACAAGCATTTTCTTCTTGACGTCTGCTGGAAGTGAGAACAACAGCGCTCCTTTCTGCGACGCCTGAATGCTTTGCCTGGACTCTGAGATTCAAAGCCGTGGGCCAGAGCCCCCTTGTCCCCAGCAACCCTGAGATCACAGCCAGCCCTGGAATGCAACGTGAGATGCGTCTTGGGATGGGTCAGTCCCTCTGTCCTGCCAGCCAGGACACCTGGTGATGAAGGGCATGCGTCCCGGGGGCTGCGGAGCCCACATCGGGGGCTGCCCATGGACGGCGCGGAGCTCAGAACTGGCAGGCGTTGGGTTGGGAGCCTTCTGTGCATCCCCTTACTTATCCTCCCGACCAGGATGGCCATGTCACATGACTCCAGGGGCATCATTCTCTGAAGTGGACGATGTAGAAGACAAGCCGAATGGACCCCTGGAAGTGTGCGACAGGGTGGCCCGTCCCCAAACAGGATTTTGCATCAGGAACCATTAGCATCCCCATCTCACACAGGAGGGAACCAAGCTAATTTGAAGACCTTGTGCCAGGTTACATGTAGATTGAATCCAAATCTCTTCATGTCACTTTAGAACCAAAGCTTTTCTACTGGCCTCAGCTCTCTCAGCCTCCCCCTGCATCACGAGGCACGATGAGGTCCCAGAGGGGCTGAGAGCACAGCAAGGGGCAGGGGGGGGGGGCACATCCCCTTCCAGGCAGGAGGGAAACATGGACGGCGGACGCTGTGTCAAGTGGGCGATGGGAGACCCAGCTGAAGCGCATGGCCCTAAAATGGCCAAACCCGGCGAAGAACAGCAGCCAGCTTGCTCCTCTGTGCAAACAAAGTCTCATTTGGAAACGTGATCTTCTCAGCATTGTAAACGCAGCGTTCTGACAAGCCTATCCCTTGGTAGAAGCTTCCCAGGGCAGTGGCTATGGGTTTTAAAAAGTCCCAGTGATTAGAAGACTCGGCCAATGTGACTCACTCACGCACCATGTAATCACCTGTTTCATGTGGTATATAACCATGACAGGAACCGTTTCCAGGGCTTTCTGTGACAGAGAAACTGAATGCGATGAGAGATAGCCTTGGAGATATCCTCTGAGGGTAGCCCCCTTAGCGCCTTCTGCATTTCATACTTTTCTCTTCCAGGGCTAATTCTGCCCATTAATACTATCTCGCACATTTGTATGGCGTGCTAACATTCACAAAATGCTCTCCTCAGACAGCCTCTCAGCTCTGAAGCACTAGCCTTTGGATGGAGTTTGCAGAAACCTCTGGAAGTGGGAAAGCCGGGTGGATGAGGCGTTTCAGGAGACCTGGAGGTCAACAGGTAGCAGGTACACTCCTGTCTAAAAAGCAGGAGCACCAAGCTCACACTCTTGTTCAACAGTAGCACTGAATTGTGATATTTATTTATTTATTTATTTATTGCGGTACCGGGGATTGAACGCAGGGGCGTTCTACCTCCGCGCTACACCCCTGGCCCTATTTTTTAGACTTTATTTTGAAACCAGGTCTCATGAAGTTGCGGAGGGCCTCACTAAGGAGAGAGAGAGAGAGAGAGAGCTGAGGCTGGCCGCGAACCCGGATCCTCTGCTCTCTGCCTCCCAAAGTACTGGGATTACAAGCGTGCGCCACCACGCCCGGCTGAATTGTGATTTTGTACCACTATTCCTTCTAATAGCAGTAAGGGGGCTTAATCTATTTCTTTTTATAGGTAACATTAGTTCCATTTATTGAGAGTATGTGTCAGACCCAGATAAATTTTACACACATACACACACACACACACTCATTTAACTATCATATCAACCCCATGATACAGGCACTATTATTAGCTCCCTTCTACAGACATGGAAACTGGATTTACATACCCTGGGAGGTTTTCCTTGACTTCATCTATTTCAATGACAAGGGAAACTCTCTCATGTCTGATCTGATCTGCACTTTCCCCTCTCCTTCTTTCTCCCTGGGGAGCTCACAAAATGGTGGTTTCAGGAGTGAGGAATTGGGCACACCTAGCGTCTGGGTATTAGAAATTGATCTCTGGACCTTGCCCCACATCCGTGGACACTGGCATCCTCCGAGCTGGGGGCCCCCTGCCTGGTTTTCGTCATTGACACCACCCCTTAAGGCTTGAGTGGTGACCCACAGGCTCCGTGTCTTCCACAGTGAGGCTATTATAAAATTAACACCCCCTCAGGGCCTGTAGAGGTTCTAGGAGACTGCAAGGGACACCCCAGGAGCCCTCCGAGGCCAGCTTGATGGCTCCAGAGCCTCACAGGTACACAGGGAAGGAGGTGCTCCCACACTGGCACCCTGTTGGGGCTCCCCTGCTCTTGGGTTCCCAGACTCTTCCTGGGCTTCGAAAGTTTATTTAGAAACTTAGCCCTGAGCATTGACTCCCATTATTCTCCACATTTCTGCACCCACAGTCCTTCCCCAGTAGCTGAGCATATGCAGGCAGGGGCACACCTGTTGATCTCAGGATGAGCAGCCCACCCCAAAGTCCAAGTCCTATTTTTTTTTGATACTGCGTATTGAACCCTGGGGCCTTCTACCTCTGAGATATACCCCCAGCCCTTTGTATTTTTTATTTTGAAAAAAGTTGCGCTAAGCTGCTGAGGGTCTCACCAAGTTCCTGAGGCTAGCCTGGAACCTGCGACCCTCCTTTGGCAGCCTCCCTCGTACAGGGATTACAGGTGTGTGCCACTGCACGCAGCTGAAAGATTCTCTGTGTGCAGGGAAAGGGCCACAGCATAGCAGGCCATTCTCCAGAAACAAAATGCTACTCACTTAGCACCTTACCAATCACTGAGTTAGAGTTGTTGTATACAGTAGTTCTTTTAATCTTCACAACAGAATATGTGCTCTTAGTAATTCCGTTTTACAGTTTCGGAAACTGAGTCACAGAGCCATTGTGTAGCTCTCCCAGTTCCCACAGCTGAGAGGCAGTAAGGGAAACCAAGCCTGGGCGTTTCCCACCTTGTTCTTGGCCACACTGGTTCTGCGCCTCAGCCAGTCCCACTCTTAACTGGCCTGGACTGGGCTTGGCTCATCGGTGTGTGCCCCTGGTGGGTGGCAGGTGTCTGCCGGTGCCCTCTCAGGCCAGCACATGCATTACCCAGTGTCTGCAGAACAGATGGCGGCTTCCCTGCGAGCCTCCCCCTGACTCACCCAGCCACAGGAATAGGAAAGAAAGCCCCACCTCTTCGCTTCCACCAGGAGAGCCCAGGTCTCAGGGAGCGGCCAAGGCCTTTCATAACTACATGGAAGTTCGACACCTCCTTCTGCCTGAGTGCACCCCCACAGCGGGCCTGCTCCTCAGAGCCCACGTCCCAGGTACAGTCAGAGACAGCATGCAAGTGGACGGCCCTCCCGGAGGGTGGCTGGGAAGCAGGCCATCTGCCAGAGGCTGCTGCTGTTCTGGCCCCGGAGAAGGAGCCCATCTGCTAGCTGCTGCTAGGGCCTGCACAGCCAGGGGGCGCTGCTGGGAGCCAGGGTCTCCGCCATCTGACCTGTGTTTAACAAACTGCCCTCCCAGTGCTTAGGCAGCTGGTGCCCCAGCAGTGTGTCTCCTAACCTTGAATCTGGAGTAACCCACGTCCTGGGTGGCAGACTGATAGCCTGGGAGCAGGGGACAGATAGCCTGGAGGAGCCAAGAGGGCCCCTCAAGTATAGGGTGGCCAGGACGATGAGCTTGCTAGGCCCAGAGATTTGTACCGAAGACCCGAGGCTGAGGTGGACAAGCTGGGTGGATGTGGGCAACTGGCTTGCACACAGGAGGAGGGGCCAGGAAGGAGGCATGGGACCCTGGAGCTTCACTGCAAGGGCAGGGGACATCCAAGGCCATTCCCCCTCCCTACCTCCCAACTTCCACCCAATTAGGCCTCCATTAGAAGGGGGAAAACAGAGAGATAAGAGATCTGTCCCAGGGACTTGGGTTCCAGACAGTCACAGATAAGCTGAGGAACACGACCCTTGGCAGCTCCAGTGGACTCCAAGAAAAGTCTGTAGCACATGGTGGAAAATGTTATTCAGTGCAAGCTTTAAATAGCCAGTGCCCTGGGGGAGGGAAGGCGGCCAGTGGAAGCGGCCAGAGCAGCCAGCCCCCAAGGGTGGGATTGAGCAGGACTCTGGGCCACTGGGGTCCACAGCCTCCCAGCCTCGGGGGACCCTATGGGCATCATCAAGAAGCCTTCCTTTCCCTGGTGGTGGGGGGTACTGGGGATTAAACCCAGGGGAATTCTACCTCTGACCTATATCTCCGGCATTTTTTATTTTTTATTTTGAAACAGGGTCTTGCTAAGTTGCTGAGGCTCGCCTTGCAACTGCCTCGGCCTCCCAAGTACTGGGATCTGGCTGCAACATCTGTCATCCCATTGATTACCAAGATTGATTGTGCAGATGTGGCTAGCTAGGCGGGTGTTCCCCTTCCTCCCTCACCGCTCCATGTGCTCCCTCCAGGAGCCACGTGCAAGGTCAAAGAGGACGACCTTCCCGATAGGGGAGGACCATTTTTTTGGTCAAGGGTATATGAGTAGCTGTGCTCCCCCTGCTAGAACCTCTAAATAAGCCTTGCCTTTTTTTTTTTCTGTACTGGGGATTAAACCCAGTGACATTCCATCCAGCCCTATTTTTTTATTCTTTATTTTGAAACAGGGTCTCACTAAGTTGCAGAGGGCCTCACTAAGCTGAGGCTGGCTGCAAATCTGCGATCCTCCTGTCTCAGCCTCCCAAATACAGGGATTACAAGCGTGCACCACCACGCCTGGCTGAAGCCTCACTTTTATACAGGGCTTCCTTAAGAAACCACAGCGGTTCCTCGCCTCTCCCACACCCTCAGTAATGGTCAGGAGGTGTCAAGTCAGAATTGCCTGGAGCACTTGTCAGACCACAGGCTCCTGGGTCCCCACCTACACCTCCTGATTCAGTAAGTCTGGACAGGGCCCAAGAATCTGCATTTCTAACAAGTTCTTAAAACCTGAGCCCGCGCTGGCCTGGGACCACACTTTGAGAATCACTGCTCTGGGCCAAGGATTCCCAACACCCAGGCCACACCCTAGAGAATTAGACGAGGCTCTATGGGTTGGTGCCCAGGCATCAGGATTTCTTAAAGCTCTCCAGGCGATTCTAAGGGGAAGCCAAGGTTGTGACCCATTGCTCCCCAGAGTCAAAATACCACCTGGGGAAAAAATAAAAACAGGGGAGAGCAACAGGCAGGATAAAATTAGGGGCTAAGGCTCTGACACTCCAGAAGCTTCCAGAATCCCAACTAGGAAGGGCCCCATTGAGCTGCAGGTCTCAGCCTGGTGATCACAGGCTGCGTGCTCAGGCCACATTTGTGCTCTCACTGTTTAAAAGGGCCCAGGACCAGCAGCGGGGCCGGGAGTTTGGGGGAATGAAGATGCGCAGGCTCCCCTCTGGAGCTAGCAAGTTCAGGTGTGACCTGAATCGCATCCCCGGGGTCACAGCACTTGACAGTGTGGGAAGCACTGAGCGTGGGGCGGGGGAGACCTGCCAGCCGCTGAGTTGGGCTGACAAAGCCCTCATCCCACTATCAGCCATAAAAGGTAAGATCCACAAGTTGGTGGAGACAAAGCCCATTGGAACCCAAGGTTGTCCCCAGGGGCCATGTCTTCCGTGTCCCAAATTCAGAGAATTCTTGAGTGCTGGGGTGGTCCTGCCTTACATATAAATCACCCGGAATGATGTGAGCGTGTGCATGTGCGTGTGCATGCATGCATGTGTGTGTCCATCCCCAGGAAAAAATCCACAAATTTCCAAGACTAGGACCCTACTCAGGCCCTCTCCCCATCCAGTGATCCAGCTGAACCCTCAGACCTGAGACCACCATGTCCACCCTGCCCAAATGGAGTTATAACCCAAAGAGAGCCTCGTGTAGTGGTCCTGAGCGTGGCCCACACCTTGGAATCATCTGGGTAGATTTAAAAGCTCCCTGATGCCCAGGCTATACCCAGACCAAGTGCACGGGGAGCTCTGGGGGTAGGGCCCGGGTGCCAGGCTTTTAATCTTCACAGGTGGCTCCACCCAGAAGGAGGACATGCCCACACTCATCTATAGCTGACGTCCCTCCCTCAGCCTTCGACAGGCCCTGTCTGCATCTCCTTCTCTTCAGCATATTGTGCACTAACTTGGACTCTGGATTCTCCTGGTGGAAAGATACAGTGCCTTCCCTTCCAGGGAGGGAGCGGCTTCTGCATGCAAAGCCAACTGGGTTCTCTGCTGAGCTTGCAATCCTCCCCGAGAGCTATGGCCCTCTCTCCCTCCGCTTGATTTAGTTGGCCTGTCCGATTTCTCAGCAAAACATCCATAAGTTGAAGAAGCTGCTGTCAGAGTGTGACCGTGACACCAAAAGAGGCTGCCAGGCCAGTAACGCCCCGGGGACAGAGGCCAGAACAAATTTCCCCCATGCCAATCTTTATTTCAGTGGTTGGTGGCACGCATACAAGCAGCCTGGTCGTCAGTGCGAGAATTTTCTTTAATGTTGCCTCTTGCATTCTTCTAAAGAGGTGAAGAGCCAGGCGTGGTGGTGCACACTTGTCATCCCAGTACTTGGGAGGCTGCGACAGGAGGATTGCTGGTTCACGGCCAACCTCAGCAATTTAGTGAGGCCCTCTGCAACTTAGGGAGACCCTGTTTCAAAATAAAAAATAAGATAGGGCTGGGGATGTAGCTCAGAGGTAGAATGCCCCTGGGTTCAATCCCCCGTAACAAAAATAATGAAGTCATGAAGAACAAAGATTTGAAGAGGATTGTTCAAGTTCAATGCAGTATCACATTGAAAATCTCCTTGAGTCTTGCCAACAACTTTTTAAGTGGGCTAGACAGACACAAAGATTTCTATCTGGTCAATGGTGGCCCCAAAGATGTATTCAACTCCTGGGTTCTGAAACTGTGGATATTACCTTATATGGCAGACCATGTGGTGAAGTTAAGGATCTTAAGAGGAATTGCTTATCCTGGATTATCCTGGTGGATCTAAATGCAAGCGCACGTATCCTTGTGAGATAAGAGGGAGTTTTAAAACAGACATACATGGAGGAGAAGGTAATGGGTGGGTGGAGGCAGAGATTGGAATGACACAGCCCCAATCCAAGGCCCACCAGCATCCACCAGGAACTGGAAAATGCAAAGACTATATTCTTCCCTAGAGCCCTTGGAGAGAATGTGGTCCTGCCCACTCCTATCCCTGTGAAACTGATTTTAGACTTCTGGACTTCAGAATTATTAGAGAGTAAATTTGTTTAAAGCTACCACATTTGTGGTAATTTGTTACAGCAGCCACAGGAAACTCATACACTCCTTACAAATGTGAATAAACAAAGTACAGATTTTTCTTGGTGTATCATGGGGTTGAGTCCTGATTAAGCCCATAGTAAATCGAAACTATTGTCAATTGAAAATGCATTTAATATACCTAACCTTCTGGACATCACGGCTTAGCAACATAGCACCCTGTAGAGCTTTGATCGTTTTCCCTCGTTATCTCGGGCTGATTGGGAGCTGTCGCTCCCACCGCTGCCTGGCACGGCCACGGAGGATGAGACTGCATATGTGAGCCTGGGAACGAATCACAATTCAAAATTCAAGTACGGCTTCTACTGAAGGTCTATCACTTTTGCACCATCGTAAAGTTGAAAACTCAGTAAGTCAAACTATCTGAAGCAAGAGACCCTCCGTGCAGATATAAAATGTCTTTTCAAAAATCTCCTAGCTTATGGCAAAATCAGAGTGCAGGGTACCCCATAAGTATATGCAATAATTATACATCAACTAAAAATAAAAAGAAGAAAAAGCAGAGAATAAAGGCATCTATACTGCTGCTTTCAAGACAAGAGCGCAGTGACTGTCAACTGAAGTGACCATCCTAACCCCAGGAGGCTCGTGCAGGCATGCCTGGCCGGCTGAGCCCATCCACAGCCCTGAGTCTGCGGGCCTGGGAGGGACCTAGGAATGCACATTTCAAACACGCTCCTGTGTCTGGCTGATGCTGCTGTCCAAAGAGGACACTTAGAGAATCACTGCAATGGCAGAAGCTCAGAAGGAAGAACCAAAGGGGCCTTGAACTCCTTCCTCTCTGCTCCAGTAAGTGGCAAGTCAGGGGGTGCAGCTGCCTGGAGATCCCTGGGGGCGTTCCTCTCGCTGTCCCCATGCGCAGCACATGCTTCCCAGCTCAGTTCCGCTTCTCTGTGGGAACAGGTCAATTTTATCTTATTTCCAATGCATTGCAGACTGATACTTTAACAAAACCAGGGGCATGAATTGTGCAGCCAGGTTAAAGTGACACGAAAGTTTCTAGTCTTGTCACCAACTGGTAACAAAAATCACGTGGACTGGCACCAGCTCATGGGCCGCTTTGAGAGGACGCCACCTAATGACCTCCACGTCCTCAAGAGGTCTTCACATACACACCTGAAAGTGGTCCAGGTACGGAGGTGCAGGTGTTTTCTCTGCCCACCGAGGAAGGACAAAGAGTTGTAGCATTGTGCCCACTTGCATAGAGGCAGGGGGTGGAGGGCAGGGCAGAGCCTACCCTTTAATCCCCAAGCTCAGCCCTTAGGGCATCATTCAGCTATGACTAAAGATAGATGGTTCTGGAAGTAGCAGCAGATGCTGGGGCTGAATGAGACCCCCTCCCCCCAGGGGAACTGAAGCATCTGTAGCCACCCCCCTCTCCAGCTCCGAGCCCCCATCCCCAACTGTGCCATGCCCATGGAAGGGTCAGGACTGACTGGCAAGGAGCTGATGCCCCAAAGGCCCTGTGACTCTGCAAAGTCTTGCTGGGGACCCCAGGACTCTCCTACTCCCTGCCCCTCCCACCAGCTCTCTTCCCGGGTGCCTGGGAACTGAGGCCCCTCCGTGGTGTCTTTGGCAGTGAAGGTGAGTGACGGAATCACAGAAACCAGCATTGGCGTGGAGGCGGCAGTCCCAGGAGGGTGGGCTGTGACCTGAGCACCTGGCAGGGAGCTCCCTGGAGCCATTTACCCATCACTGGCCACTGTTCTTAGCGGTGGCTGTGTCGGGAAGCTGGGCCCATGGGGAGAGCAGAGAGAGGGAGGAACAGCAGGTGAAGTCAGCTGGAGCCAACTAAAGTCCAGAGGCTCCTCTGTGTAGGGAGAGAAGCGTTGGCTATTTTGCTTTGGTTCTTACTGAACATCTCCTGCCTTTAATTGGCCTGGACAAAGTTGAGTTTTTCCCTTTGGCCTTTCTCTGGCATTCAGTATTTCTATAGCATCCTCTGCAGTCCTACTTAAATGGAAGAATTACAAATGTGAACCACAGTAGGTCCTACTCTGAAGCACTTGGGGGTCCTGTGGGTTGTATCAGTTAGCTATTGCCGTGTAATAAGCAACAACCATGTGGGTTCAACATAGCAATGCATGATGTTGTGTTTCAGGAATTCAAACAAGGCTCGATGGGGACAGCTCATCTCTGCTCCCTGGGGCAGCTGGCTGAAGGCTGGAGGACCGCGATGGCCCCCCTCATGGGTCCAAACCCTCAGCAGTGGTGGCTCAGGTCTGAGCCTGGATTCTTTTTCCTGTGATCTCTCTTCCAACATAGTAATTCCTCTTCCCTCTTCCAGAGTATTTCTCTCCAGCTAGATAGTGCAGACTTCCTTACATGGTGGTGGCTAGATTCCAAAAGTGTGAAAGCAAAGCTCTCAGCATGGCGATACCCAGCTCCCATGTCCAGAGGTACGGCTTTCATGGGTCTGGAGTGCAGCCAAGGCCTCAGGAATTTGACAGTCCCTCAACACTGAACGTGTGGTTCATGGACCAGCAGCGAGGGCTCCCCTGAGAGCTCGCTGGACATGCAGAAGCTCAGATCCCCCAGCAGCCGGCAGAGGGCACTGGTGTAGGTGGAACCACAGCTGCCATTACATGATGGCAGTCTTGGCAGGAAGGCTGACACTGGAGCTGTGCCTGTGCTCTATGACCTGCCTTCTATTTCAACACAGGTGTCTGGACAGGAGGCCTCGGGTTGATGACCCACCATGAACAGGTGCTCCCAATACAACAGAGAGCCATCAGGAGAAGTAAAATTGGGAAGGAATGCCCACATTCATTGGAATTACAAGGGGGTCACAGGGCAGGGGGAGGCAGATTGGGCTGGATCTGGGGAGGTTACGGAGAGGGATGTTTGGGGGTACCCCAGGGGACAAAGACACTCTAGCTGCCTCTTGACCTTGAATCTACATGTCTATCTCTGGCTGTTAAATATAGATGGTGTGCTCCAAATTTCTGACCATCTACTTTCACCCCAGGATGCCTGAGGATTTGGGCAGAAAAATCACACAAACTTGCAGATAAAGTAGGGCCAGTAGATGCTTCCCTGATCCTCATTCCCAAATCCAATATATCCCAGAGTCCATTCCTTGGCGTCTTTTCCTCTCTCTCCTGTCACACATCTGTTTCTTCCCCTGCTCCCATCCCCCACCCTAGGTCAGCCTCTAAACATTTCTCTCCAACTCATGCAAGTTTCCACCTTGTCCTCCTGCCTTGACCCCTCTAACCCTCTGCAAGGCTTCCTGAGTGGTCTACTGAAAATCAAGCCTTTGATGTTGTCACAACTTGGCCTCCTTGGGTGTCCTGCTGAGGTCCACCCTCACCAGACTCCCATTCTCACTATCTAACCCTTGCCATCCAACCCCTGGCAGATGCTTGCAGGTTCAACAGGCGACAGTGCTGGGGGAGTCTGTGCCCTCACCCCACTGTATTCTTTCTTTTTTAAATTGATGCATGATAATTATACAGAATAGTGGGTTTCATTGTGGTATCTTCATACGTGCATATAACGTAGTTTGGTCAATTCACCCTATCATTTCTGTTGCTACCACTCCACCTCCTTCTTTGCCTGGCTAACCCTTAGAGCCCACGCCCTGCCATGTATCCAGGAACATGGGATGAATGGGGCACCCCCTGGTGTTTGAACCTGGTAGTGAGATTCATGTTCCTAGGTCCCGGTCAAGTGGCACCTTGCCCCTAAGTCCCCCCTGACATGGGGGACTTAGCTACATACCCCTGCACTGCTTCCATAAAAGCCCTGTACATGCCCCTAGCACTGCGCTGGCTAGTACGGACACCTCAGGCCACGTGTGACTGGTGAACACTTGAACTGTGGCGTGTCCCCGTTGAGATGTACTGTTCACGGTAAAATGCACCAAATTACAACAACTTCCTAAACAAAAAAAAAAAGGATGCACAATGGCCTGTTAATGATTCTTCTCTTGATTACATGTTTAAACAATAATATGTTGGGATATTTTGAGTTAAATATGTTATCAAAACTAATTCATTGCTCATGTGGCTCACTTTATTTCTGTTGGACTGCGCTGGCCTCAGAGGTGATTCTCCCAGAACCCCTCCTGACTAGCTGTAATCTAAGGCAAACTATTGAACTTCTCTAAAACTCAGTTTCCTTCTCTAGAAAATACCTGCCTTTCAAGGTTACAGTGAGGAAGAAAGAACAGGCCCCAGCATGTTATAAAACCTCTATCAAGTACAATCATTAATTGTATCACATTGAATTCAGGATCACAATGACCTTGATGTTCAAGGTCATATTCACTAAGTAAATAAGAGAGACCAGTAGAATAGCAGAAGGGGATTAGGTGAGGGAGCTGGGAAGGGGAGGGAGGAAACCTGATGAAGGAAACACTCATACAATCCTGTGTACATTCATGAAGCTAGCAATATCAATTTTAATATTATGAATGGGGAGGAGGAAGGAGCTAGGCGGGGTCCAGAGGGAAATGCAGGGGTGCTGTGTGCATGTATGTATCTATACACTAAACCTCAATATTATGGATGGTTATAATGCACCCAATAAAAGTATATTTCTTAAACAATGTCTAACGGGGAGGCAGTGAGGAGGGAGGCTGGGGGAAGCTCACCAAATGCTGTGCACATGCATGTCCCTATCACTCTGAACTTCATTATGATGCGAGACTACAATGAACCAATAAAAGTATACTTTTAAAAAAGATGCCTAGAGTCTCATGTAGTACCTGACACATAACAGGTGCACCAGGACAGAATATATAAAAAGGAGGACCTGAGTAGCAGCCTACAGGTCGGTTCATTTGCAGAGCCCTATCTCTGATAGGTGCTTCATTGTGTCTAAAATCCATCACCTCTCTGGTGTCCCCCTGCCTGGCCAGTACACCTGCAGCCTTCAGCACCCTCCCCCAACCTCTTCTCCAACTCTTCTTCCATGTATTTCCTGACCTGCTGCAGATACCCTGACCCTGGCAGATGCTTCCAGAGAAGAGCTGCCCAGGCAGGATCCTGCAGGGAGCAGTCTCCCCAGGAGCCATGAATCACTCCACCTGCTTCTATTGTTGTCGCAGGCAAGTAACCAAACAGATTGTTTTCTCCAGTTATTTCTGGATCTCTTTCAGAAACATCCTTGTCTTCAAACACGAGCTTCCAAGCTAACAGCAAATCATTCTGGATAAATGCTAGTCAATTTGACTCCTGGGAAAGAAAATCATGGGGTTTCTCTGCAGAAAATTAAAGTCCGCATTGTTCTGATATTCATGTGGGTGTAGGAGAGGTGGGCATAAGCCCCAGGAGCCAATAACAGAGTCATCTGCACTGCCCAAGCCTGGAACCTTCGGAATGACCCTGCATCTGCCCTGGAAATGCCCTTGGGTTTGATTGGGTTTGACTTTAGTTTGCAACATGGCTCTGATATTCTAGCAAGCCCTTCTCCCACCCCTGCAAAAGTCAATGGGATTCCAAGTTGGGCTAATGTCCAGGTATGTCCTGGTCCACCTGCTAGTCTCTACAAGAAAATGTAAATCCCCAGACCCTCTTTCTGAGAATCTGAAAGTCAACTTTCCTGCTCTCTTGGCAGGGAACAAGGGTCAGAGGTTGGAAAGGCTTTTAGAGACAGTTATCAGAAAGCAGGACGCATCCCACCAAGACCAACTCTTATTTCTAGCAGGAACAGAGTAGTGACTCAGGTCTACAATGTCTCAGAGCCACCAGGGGCCACAGGAACCATTCGCCTAACCACCTACTCTACCCGATAGGAAGAACCTTGTCTAAAGGTGACCCATGATAGGGCAGGCCTCATCCACGCCTCCAGACTACTAGACCAGAGCCCAACAGGATTCCTTTCAGCAGGCACATGTCGTGGCTCACCCAGGAACAGTCTTAGCTCCAGCTCCTGTTTACCAACACACAGATGAGGATAAATGAAGTTCCAAAATAGCTCTCACACTGCCTAAAATACCATCCTTAAAGACTCACTGATCTTAAGAAATAGGGTCCTGGTCTAGTCTGTGATACCTCAGATGGATTTATAAAGTTAGTTTGCAGAGATTCACACTTTAGGCAGAGCCTTTCTTGAAGCTGAGCTGGGATGGTGGTGCTCATGGGAAGCAAGGGTTGGAGGGAAGAGACCCTCATGGAAGACAGGAAGCTGACTGAGGGCAGGAGGTCTCTGGGGGGCCAGAGCATGGACAGCCCAGTCACCAGGTAAGAAGAGGAAACGTGGCTGGGAGCAGGCTTCTAAACTTCCTTATCGGGGATGGATTCAGCCACTGGCTCCAATTCTTCCCCCCTCTTGTGTCCGTGCCCTTGGCCTTACAATTTTGCAGTCCCACCTACTAAACCCCTGCCTCTTGATGTGGGCTCAGTTTCATGCCTTGCTTTGGTCAATGAGCTGTGGGCAGAGTGATGTGTGCACCCGAACTCCTTCCCTCACCATGAGATGAGCCACCTCTGGGCGGCTGCTGTTCTCAGCCTGATAGGCAGAATGAACCCGGGTAGAGCAGATCTGAGCCCGGATGGGGTGGGGAACCAGGTGAAGCCTTCAGACAGCATGGAGCAGAGCTGCAGCCAGCTGCCCCGACACTGCCAGGCTCAGGGAGAGGAGAAAGTGTGATGTGGGCCAGGGTCAGGTGGCGCCTCCCCTTCCTTCCGGTGGCGCCTCCCCTTCCTTCCGGTGGCGCCTCCCCTTCCTTCCGGTGGCGCCTCCCCTTCCTTCCGGTGGCGCCTCCCCTTCCTTCCGGTGGCGCCTCCCCTTCCTTCCGGTGGCGCCTCCCCTTCCTTCCGGTGGCGCCTCCCCTTCCTTCCGGTGGCGCCTCCCCTTCCTTCCGGTGGCGCCTCCCCTTCCGGAGGAACAGTAAGACATGAAGGATGGAACTCAGATCCAAGGAGGACCATGAGCAAAGGCATGGGGTAAGAAAGAGGAACGAATATCTGAAGAGCAATAAGCAGCAGGCGCAGCGCTCTCTAACAGCCCTGCGTGATCACAGAAATGTCCTGTGTCTGCGTCACCCAGTGCGGGAGCCATAAGCCACCCGGGGCTGTTGAGCACTTGAAATGTGACCAGAGCTACTGAGAAAAGGAATTTTTAGTTTAACTCTTTTAACTAGAATTCACCGAATGTTTTCTCTAGATTAGACACTCTGTTAAAAGATGCAACTATAAATACCAATGGAGTCTGTGTATTTTAGTATTTCACCTTGTTTCAGGAAGCATTTGTAAGCATATAAGGACTTATAAAATATAAAAATTGCAATGAATTTAAAGACAAATAAAAATATCAAAGTGAAAATAAGTGTAACCGTGAACACGGCTAATACTAATAGTCGTGCCATAAAGTTCCTCACTTCTGCATGTAGGTCACCAAAGGGCATCCATCAAACACGTCCACTTGCATGTAGCTAAGTATTTCCTTAGGTTACGCCCCTGGGAGAGGCATGACTAAGTAAAGAGGACCGCCATTCTGAAGGCTTTTAACTCACTGTGCCCAACTGAGAATCCTGAACAAGCCTACCATCTGGATGGCACAAATCTTGAGTATTAAGAATGGAGAGAAGCTTGGCGTGGTGGTGCACACCTGTAATCCCAGTACTTGGAGACTAAGACAGGAGACTAAGATCACAGGTTCAAGGCCAGCCTCAGCAACTTAGTGAGACCCTCACCAACTTAGCAAGATCCTGTTTCAAAATAGAACATTTTTTTTAAAAAAGGGCTGGGGGTGTAACTCAGAGGTATACAGCCCTTAGGTTCAATGCCCAGTGCCAAAAAAGGGGGTTGCTGATAAGAGCCACTATGACTACAACACAGGGTGAGGCTCCGAGCTTGAGAGGGCCTGGCACATGATGCAGTTGCACCCCGGTCTTCGTCTGGACCCCAGGAACTCTCACCAGGGAGGAGGGCTGACGTGAGCAGTCCAGCCTCGCCTGCTCCTCATCCGAATGCCGCCTCTCTCTGATCGACTCAGACACAATGAGGTCGCTGCTCTTGTTCAAGGACAGGATGCCAGCAGCTTGCCTGGACCCAAGCACAGAGCCCTCTCTGCCCCCTCCCCAGCTCAGCTGTGCAGGACGCACCCAGACTCATGCCCCAGGGCCCTGCCAGCCAGCTGCAGGAGTGGCCTTGACTTCAGTTCCCTGAGGTCAGGGGGAGACAGCTGATGTCTCAGCGTCGCCCTTCCTTCCCATCCGCACGACTTCCTCGCTCTAGGCGGCTTCATGCTTCCCCTGCACCTGGACCCCGGGCTTCTTCCCTCGCTTACAGGCAGTGGAGCCATGGAGGGCACCTGTCCTCTAAACCTGACCCTCCTTTCCTTCTGATGAGCCAAGATGCTCCACCAGGAAGGGGTTCTACCAGCACCCCACAGAACACGGTCTAGACACGGATGAACTAATCGACTCCAACGAACCCCCAGAGATGCTAGCTCAGTGGAAACCACACTCCTCGGTGGGAAGTGGGGTCTACCTCTGGGTGGGCTTGTGACTCACAGCCGGAAATAGATGGTAGCAGCGACATCAGGTGACTTCCAAAATAGAGTCAGAAAAGCCTGTGCAGCTTCCACTATTACATGCTCAAGGACCCTTGGCTTTGGAGCCTGGACTATCACACGGGAACCTGACTACCCTGAGTCCACCATCTTGTGAGGAAGCCCAAGCCGCATGGAGAGGGTTTGTGTAGATGTTCTGGTGGACAGCGCTTGCCAAGTCCCAGCCAACAGCTGGCACGTATGCCATACCGGTGAGAGAAGCCCGTCCAGATTCCAGTGCCCAGCCCTGCACGTGTCTAGACTGGGATTTCCCCCCAAGCTGAGGCCTCAAAATGTTACGAAGCAGATACAAGCCATTCTTGCCATGTCCTGCCTGAATTCCCAAGCCCTAGAATCTGTGAGCATGATAAAAGAGTTACCTTATGTTGCTAAGTTTGCTGACACAGCAGTAGTATGGGGGACACCCTTCATTCTTAACTACTTATTGCACATTTACCATGTGCCTGGCCCTATTCTAGGTACCAAGGATGCAAAGATGAGGGAGAACAAAGCCCTGTTTTGAGGGACAGAGTCCCATGAGGAAGAATCACATGGCACGCAAGGCAGTGAGTTGCTGATGCTGTGTACAGTATTCTGGAGTAGCTAATCCATCAGGGGAATCCAGAAAGGCTTCCTGGAAGAGGCTTCCAGGAGTGCAGAAGAGTGGCCATGAGCATGTTTTCCCCACAGATAGTCAGAAACTGCACAGCACATTTAAGAAGTTTTGGGGGTACAGCTGAAGCACCAGCTGCTGGGCCCATAAAATCCTTCTGAGCTGCGCGTGGTGGTGCACGCCTGTAATCCTAGTACTTGGGAGGCTGAGACAGGAGGATAGCAGGTTTGAGGCCAGCCTCAGCAACTCAATGAGGTCCTCAGCAACTTAGTGAGACCCTGCTTCAAAATAAAAAATAAAATAGGGCTGGAGATGGAGCTCTGAGGTAGAACGCCCCTAGGTTCAATCTCTAGTACCATTAAAAAATCCTCCTGAGGTGCAGCTGTTGCCAGGAGCCCCTACTTTCCCCCGCCATAACTACCTCCTTCCGTCCTGATGGCCTCGTGAGCCAGGCTGCTCCACCAGGAAGGCGTCCTAACAGCACCCCTGAAAACAGTCTAGACACAGATGAACCAGTCTGCGCCAATTAACCCTAGAAGTCGTCACCCAGCTCTTTACACACGGCAGACTCCCAGCAACTTCACAGCATCCTCAGCACTGAGGATGATTCCCTCGTCCTTCCTCTACTCGGCCTCGCCTCCCCCAGGTCGGAAGGCCTCCCCATCGCACCTCCTCCTCTCCCATCGCGCATCGCACTTGCAATTGTATATTCTCAGCTGTGTCCTGGCAGCCGCCACCCCTAGAGTACACGACGAGGGTGAGAACGTGATGCTTTGGCTCACCCTGGCATCCTCAGTGCCCAGCACAGTGTTGGGAATAAAGCAGGCACTTGGTAAATACTTGTTGAAAGAACAAGTTCATGAACTACTGGCCCTGCCCTTGGATCTCAGGTCCGTCCTCATCCCGGATCCTGTGGTTAGCTCTCGCTTCTTAGCCTGACTTCGCTCCCAGCCATTGGTTCCCTGGATCTCGCCCCTCCACTTTAGAACAGCTTACCATCACCTTCCACAAGCCATGTTTGCCAGCCCCGCTACGACACAACTCCCTGGGTCACAGTCTCCATCGCCACTGACATCACCCAGCTGTGCTCTGCCAACACGCCTCCACCAGGGCTCCAGCTCGCCAATCAGCAATGGCGCCTTCGGGCCAGCCCCTACGTGCACTGTGTCATAGCAGAGACAGTGAGAGAGGGGCTTCTCAGATCCAGGGACAGGAGAAACAGGTGACAAGCTCAGGGGACTTCTACAGCTGCCAGAGTCCCAGCACCCCATCCTGGAGGAAGTCACCCGCACCCACGTGCTCGTATTCAGAGGGAAAAGATCTCATCAGAGTTGACAAGGTCATGTGATGTCACTTCACTGAAGCGGTTGCAGAGACGACAAAATAAAAGTGTCCAGGGAGGTTAGATTCTCCCTGGAGACATTGGGAAGTTTGACATTTGGCATAGAAGTGAGAGGTGAGAGACAGAAAAGGGGTGAGTACAGACACCGAGCTCTGCCTACATGGGGTGGCTTCAGAGACACTGTCCCTTGGGTTGTGTCATCTCCTTAGCAAACACAGAAACCATGGATCATGTCTAAATATAGCCAGGAGGAGATTACACGGAATTATTCAACAGGAATGCAGAAAGCTGCTTAGCTGCTCATCGCTGTTCAGCCTGGCTTGATCTCGCAATCGGATGAAGAATCTCTCGTGTCCAAGACTCTGTATTGACAGTTAGTACCTGGCCGTCCTGAGAAAGAGCCACCGAGCTCGCCTGTCACTTGACTTCCCACAATGGTCCGAAGTTCACTTTCTCCCTGTTGGGAGAAGCCAGCATGCAAGACAAATCGCTTCAAGGGCCTTGGACCCAGAGCCAGAGGCGAGGAAAGGCCATGAGTACAGTATTGAGCGTGATCCCTCATGTGCCGAATGTCTTCCCTGGTGTAGAATTAGTTTATGGTCTTTAAAAGCACATCTCAGCAAGACCTGAGTTCAAACTGCTTCTGCCAAGCACTTGCTGAGTGATGGAACAAGTGTTTTAACCTCTCTGGACCTCTGTTTATCATCTGTAAAGTGGACATAGTAACATAAGCTTTTCAAAAAGTGAGTAGAGGATTTACCAAATTTATTCATTCAGCATTGAACAATTATTAGTTGATCCCAGGAGTTGGAGGCCAGCCTGGCAACATACAAGGCCCTGTCTCAATAAATAAATATCATAATGTATAACTAATATAATATATTATAATACCAGTTATAATATATTATCAATCGATAAATAAAATATGACATATGATTAATCTATTATAATGTTATATATCTGGGCAGAGAAGTGACAGGCTATGTAGTTAATTGATACTAGCTAAATGTTTCACAATGCAGCTTTGATAAAGGGTCTTTCTCCTATGAAGCAAGTCAGGTAGACAGCTGCCTATCAGTTCCCTATGCCTGATGACTTTGGTAGCGTTCCACAGAACCACACTACTGTCCGGGGGCAGCTACTCCAGTTACAGGCAAAGTGCCCAAGAGAACTTCCACCTCTGGGGACATACACCTTGCATATTCAACGCCATTCGAGGGGTCATGGTCATCACTGGAAGCGTCATTGAAATAAATCCATATTGATTGGACACCTGTGATGTGCCCAGAAAGATGTTTAAAAATAATGGAAAGGTGCAGACCCTAGCATCAAAGGAGCTTGGCTTTTAAAAAGCAGTAATTAACCAAGAGAAAATTATAAATATTCTGTGTCAATGGAGTTTACAGAAAGGAAATATCTGGAGCAAGCAACAGAATCCCAGGTTTGAGTATAGGAAAAAGAAGAGGGGACCACCAAGCCAAGGGGAAACCCAAATAGGTGCTGGTTTTCAGTCCCCTCTGCTACACACTTAAGGTAAAGGAGAAGGGGAGCATAGGAGGAGGGAGTCGCTGGGCACTCTGCCTTTGAGGGCCACTTGTGTGCTGGGCATGTGCTAGCTGTTCATTTACCCTTCACAGCTACCCTACAAGGACATGCCAATATCAAAGAATTTAGGATCCCTAGAGGTTAAGTATCCAGCCAGGGTTTCCTGAGCCTCTATCCTAGCGCAGGTCTGAGTCAAAGGTCTGCGCCCCGTGCCCTCCGACAAGCCACACTGCTTTAATCACTGAATCTCTCCCCACTTCCAAAACCACTGGGATTTTCGAGAGTTGCATATAATTTGATGCTTTGCCATCACGAGCCAGTCATTCCTCGAGGAGCTGTCCCATATGGTGAGAGGACATTCTCCTACTCCAACAGGTCATGACTCAGAGGCAGAACTGGAACCGGACCCAGGAGAAGCACACCCGGGTGTCTCAATGGTCATGCCATTGGTAGCTTTCTATAGCCACACAGGTATTGTCTCGGTCAGCGTTCTCGCTGCTATCATCCAGAACAAATGGCCACACAACTTAGAGGAAGGAAGATTTATTTGCTCACAGTTTTTAGAGGTTTGGGGTTCAGTCCATATTAGGCCAGGTCTGCAGAGCTCAGGGCATGGCGGCGGGAAGTAAAGAGAGCAAGAGAGCAAAGACTCTGCTCTCACATCACGGAGGCCAGAAGCAGAGAGAACAAGCAAGCAAGGGGATTGAAAGACAAAAGCACAGTCCCTAAGGCTATATCCCTGGGGCCCACCTTCTCCAGCCACACCCTACCTCTTCAGGTGACCACCCAGTAAATCCATTACCATGGACTCATCCACTGATGAGATTACAACGCACATGACTTAATTCCATCAACTCTGAACATTAATACATGAGCTCTACGGGGGACATTCTATATCTAACCATAATAGTTATATATGTAATAGGAGACATATCGGCCTTTAGAAGAATTTCTTTGACGATTTATAACCAGAGAATTCTCAGCCAGAGAATTCAATTCAGTAGTTTAAAGGTGGCAGCCAGGAATCACTTTAAATGCAGGTAGGCTATAGACCACCTATTAAAAGTCTCATTCTGGATGCTTCAGATGCAGGATGTGAACAACCTTTCCCAGCACCCTTAGTTGCTGTGCCCTATAAGCCATGTGCACCACCTCACAAGGACAGAGAGCTGCCACTTTACAGACACCTTTTATTACATTGACTTTGCGTTGGTCAGGTCCCCTCAGGAAAACAGAAACCATGCCAGGCACATCAAATAGAGGTAATTTATTGCAGGGGATTGGCTACAAGGTGATAGAGCAGCTTGGAAGATACACACAGGCTAATGACAGCCAGAAGCCACTCCACCTGCAGGGCTGGAAGTACAGAGGAAGCAGTGTTACTGGAGCTGCAGGCATTAAAAACCATGGCTAGCATGAGCAGTGGGTCTTGATAGGTGGATGGAGGAGCTGTCCAGCAGCAATGAAGTCCAGGAGGAAATGCTACTGAGGGCAGAGATGGAGAAACAGGTGCTTTTCCTGCCACCATTGGAGGGTGAGGGTGGAATTATGCCAGCACTTAGAGAGCACCCTTTCTCGGTGTTTCTAAAGCCTGGATAAGCCTCAGAATCCTCACTTGGTTCACAGGTTATAATGCAATAAGTCAGAGATGAACCCTGGACAGGGGTATTTTGAAGTGACTTCAATGTGCAGACAGGGTTGAGAACTGAGGTACTAGAGCATAAAAGTTCTAATCTAAGAGAGCAGAGCTGTGTCTACCATCGCCTCCTCAGCAATACTATAGCATTTGGCTGCAAAGAAATGTGTAGCGAGTGTGTGTGTGTGTGTGTGTGTGTGTGTGTGTGTGTATGAATGAACAAATGAATTAATGAATGACACACAGAAGCCTTGCAAGCCAGGTAGACCAGATGGATGCCACTGCAGGGCAGGGGGAGATGTCAGCAGTCAAACATCAGGCAGTGCTGCAGGGATGCACATGGGTACAAGGCTAACGCCACGAGAAACATCTTTTCACCTGCAATGAGTCAAATGCCGAGAGAGGGGCTGATTCCCAGAGAGAGACACAAATAACTGAACCCAGAAGACGAGAGGTGGCTTCGAGTTATCCACGTCTATGGAGCGTTGCCACCCTGGACTCAGAGGCACCAGCGGGGACTGACTGCATCTGCTGAATCCCAGCCCTCCCCGAGCTAACAGGTTTCCCTCTGCTCTCATTCCGTCTTGCCTCCAGCACACACGTACTGTGTGTGGCGGGCGAGGTCCAAAGCACTTTCCGCTATGATCTGGTTCATCGGTGGCGCAGTTGGAGCCGTGCCGACCACATGGGTGGGAGGAAATGGCAGATAATTGTATCCCACCTGGACCCAGAGGACAGGCCCCGCGCTGCCAGCACTTGCCCATGGAGTCTTGAGCAAGCCACGCGCCATCTGCTTTTCACTTGCCCATTCCTTATTCCCCCATTTCTTTCCCCTCCTTTTCCTCCCTCCACATCCCTCTTTCTCTTGCCACATCCTCTCCTCCCTTTCCCGCTTCCTTCCAAGTTCTCCGTGCCCCTGCACCTCACCTCCACCTCGAGCAAAGCCTTCCATGGTCTACATTCCAATTTTTTCCGGAATGAAATAAGACTAAGTGCAGACGCGTCCTTGAACATCTCACCAGGGAGGTCGGATGATCCGCGGCTTTATAGAAGAAAGGAGAGCGGCTGCCTTGATTACTCCCCCGAGGAACTTCTGAACTTAGGACATTTCAAGCTGATATGAAAGTGCTGCAGCAAGGTGACTGCAGCTGTTTGGCTCTGATCTGGGCTTTAACCACCCCTCCATCCCCATTGCGGGAGGCTCCCATTAGAGAACTCGGCTGCTCTCTCAAGTGCAGGAGGATGCAGGCTGCCCTTCAGCTGGCTGCCCCCACCCTTCAAGATGCCAGAATTAGCTACCATGGTCAACAATGACCACAACGGTGACATACAATGGAGACCAGCATGCCCTAATATGGTGACAATTCCCGAGCCTGGTTGCCCATCAAAATAACCTAAAGAACATGCAAAAAGTATCCATGTGGGAGGACCCAGCCCAGACATATTGAATTAGACTCCCTAGGTGTGGGGTCCAGGCAGCCCATCCGATATCTTTCCACTAATCCTTGAGCACTGCTGCCCTGAAGGATCCTTGTACCTACAAGTGTCAGGGCATTTAAACCTAACTCACAGAGCCGGGCGTTGTGGCGCACGCTTGTAATCCCAGTACTTTGGGAGGCGGAGACCGGAGGATCGGGGTTCGCAGCCAGCCTCAGCTCTCTCTCTCTCTCTCTCTCTCTCTCTCTCTCTCTCTTTCCCTCCTTAGTGAGGCCCTCCGCAACTTCATGAGACCCGGTTTCAAAATAAAAGTATAAAAAATAGGGTCAGGGGTGTAGCGTGGAGGTAGAACACCCCTGCGTTCAATCCCCGGTACCGCAAAAAAAAATAAAAAATAAAAATAAATAAAAATAAACCTAACTCACAGAGAGGTCGCTGGCCAGTGCTTTTCAACTTCATCCACCTTGTTTACATGACAGTCGATGTATATATATTTTAGGCCTGCTGTGTGCCTTTCTTTGGGGGGGTTCATTTTTAATTGTTTTAAATTTTAGTTTTTTATGGGTACACTGTAATTATCCATTACAGTGAGGTTTGAAATGATATAAAGATACACATGCACGTAGCACTTGGTGTATTTCCCTCCAGATCCCACCCCCACTCCCTCCCTCCACATACATGTTAGCGGTGAGGTTAGTAGATAAGCAAAGCAAAACGCACCTGCGCCATGGAGAAGGACCAGCCCTTCCCTTACTCGTGGACTCCGACTTTCCCTTAACCCCAATTTAGACAACATGATACAGTGTTTTTATTTATTACGCCTGAGGGTTGCTGTTACCTGGTTTTATTTATTTATTTTTGGTACTGGGGATTGAACCCAGGGGCATTCTACCTCTGAGCTACAACCCCAGCCCTATTTTATTTTTTATTTTGAAACAGGGTCTTGCTAAGCTGCTGAGGCTGGCCTCAAGCCTGCAACCCTCCTGTCTCGGCCCCCCAAGTACTGGGATGAAGCCTGGTTTCAGATGAACGAGAATGCTGTGGGGCGAGCACTGTGTGATTCTCTCCAGGTGTCACTCAGCAGGGATGGCCGGCTTGGTGCCTGGCCATCACTGGGACCCGTGATGGCCTTCTCTCCAACTCCATCAGAGAGAAGGGAGAATGTTTGGTGCTAAGGACCCCAGCTTCCCATCGGCACCTCAAGGTCAGTGCAGCCCATTTTTCCTGGCAAAGATGGGGATAACCACAGAGACGGTGTGTGGAGAAGGAGCAGGTGCTCAAGCCTCCTGTGGAGAAAGACATTAGGTCCTAACCCCGTAGCTTCAAAGTATTTTTTAGCAGCAGAATCATGTTTTTAATTTTCATACTAGAGAATCCCAGACCTCAACTAGATAACACAGAACTGGCCTGGTTGATGCTCAAGCTCTTCTCTGCGCCCACTTCTTACACACACGCCGCAGCTCTTCAGCCCTCGCTGGACCGTCAGGCTCCATGAAACCCAGTTCAAACTACATCCTAACCTTTGGCGCGCTCCTCTTCCACTCTGTGACTTCTGCGAGGTTCAGAGAGATGTCTGGAGAGCTCGTGGCAGAATGTAGGGTCACAGCTGTTTGTCTTCCTAGAGCTACACAGAAGGAGCAGACAAACCCTGTCGCCTCTCTTAGTTTGGACTCCCCCAATAGCAAGGGACTTTCAGATAAGGACTAGGGTACAGGCAATTTCTTCAGGGGGTAATCCTAAAGACGTGGGGGAGCAGGGCAAGTAGGTGAGGTGGGGAAGGAGGAGAGGCCAATGACAGGGTGTGTACTGAAATCCTGCTGAGCAATGGGCGTTCAGCCCCACTGGGAAGCACGCGCAGTACCCCGGATTGTCAGCCCAAAAGAAGGACAGTTGGGTTACTGGTTCTGGGCCCCCACAGGAGAGTGTTACCCGGGGGCATTAACCCCGCAACACACACACACATGTGCACACGTATATGCACACATGCTCACACACATCTGGGCTGCACTTACACCCTGGCGCCTGGATGGATTGTGCCCACAGCAGTGCCTGAAACCAGACATAGTCTTTATGGATGTTCAGTGTCTTTGGGGGTACCAGAGAGCTCTCTCTCAAGGATGAGATGTCCCCTAAAAATCATACACTTTGCTATAAAAAACAACACAGAAAACAGAGATGAGACTCGTCTGGCCCTTTCCTCATGCAGAAATGCTCTTCCCCCATGGATGTACTTTTGAAATTCGAGGATGCAGTCCTCATATCCACAGCAGCCTCACTGTGCCCGGGACCTGCACCCCAGCATTGATGGTACCCTCCTCCAGCTCCTCCAGGCTCCAGGATTAGGGCCTGGAGTGACTGGCTGACCCCGCCTGTCCTTGAAGGAGTGTGTGCAGGGTGACTCTTGGGCCCTGTTGTCCTCTGGGGTACAGCTGGGCTTATCGGCAGTGGGGTGTCCCGCGTGAGCACACCCCAGCTCTTGGAAGCCGGGCTGGGCCTTGACTTGATGATTGCTCGGCTCAGGCTGGTGTCACCAGGCTAAGGCGAGCGTGGCTTTCCAGCTAGAACTCTCAGGCTCGCTTCCACAGTGTTCTGAGAAAGTCGAGCCCTTTTCCCATCAGCACTACCCGCAAGTGAGATTCGACTTCTCAGAGCTGGTCTGCAGAGGAGCTGGGGGACGCTCAGCATGGGGAAGCATTCACAGTGGCAATGGTAGGCTAAGAGGACACGATGTGTGCAGCATGTGTCCATTTGTGCTAAGAAGCCAGAGAGAGATGCTAGAGGAAAAATAAATCATAAGACAGCATTTGATCAAGAGTCTGCTGGGCTCAGGCTAGAGGTTCTAAAAGTGTGATTCCTGGTTCAGCAGCATCAGTGTCACCTGGGAACCTACTTGAAATGCAGATTCTCAGTCTCCATCTGACCTTAGACTTAAGGAATCAGAAGTTTTGGGTAGGGGGTGGTAGATCCCTACAACCCAGGAGATTCTGATTAATCCGGAATGCCCCGCGCTCACTGTGCTAGGAGCTGGGAGGGATAGAGTCGCTGTCCTCGGGGAGTTTGTGATGTGGAGGGAGGGTAAAGCAAGTCTTGTAGCGACACAATTCCAGGAAGAAAAGCCATATGGGCAATCCAGACTAAAGTCAGGGGTGCAGGGAAGTGGGTTCTAGAAGCATCCACAGCAAAGAAAAATCAAAGGAAGGGAGAAACAAAAGAGAAAACGGGGACTAGAAGAGAGACAGGAAGGAAAAATAAAAAGAAGGAAGGAAAACAGGAAGAAAAAAGAAAAAGAAGTTCTGGTTGGGCCAGGAACCCAGCTCCATAAGGTCCTTGGTGGTTCCGCAGCTCATTTCTCTGCTGGTCTGGCCAGCTCTCTGACTACCCCAGGCGTATGGGTGGCCCTGGTTAGCCGGCAGGTGCCAGTGCCAAAAGTTAAAACCTGCTTGCAGTCTTTGAAGTTTCCAGGCAAATGGAAAATTGGAAACCGGAAGGTCTCAGTGCAACGCCTCTGCAAGTAACAGGTAGCAGACAGCTGCTGGACACCTCCACACCATCAACAGAGAGGATGTGCTGCCCAGGAACTCAGCAGTTTCTATTGCTATGAGTTACAAAGCCTTGAGTCAGATATGTAGGCTTTCCTATGCAGGCACCAATTAAAAATGAGATGCTGCCCCCACCCCATCAACGGCACATTTCAATTATGCTCATATATGCTGTTTGGGTTTTTTTTTAATCCTCTATCAAGTTCCTCGCTTTACTTCCACTTTGCAGTGCATTAGTTGCCATGGAAACAAGGAGGCTTCAGTGGGATAGGCAGAGCTAAATTGACTGCTACTGAAAGGTATTATGTGCAGTGGCTGGATATATATATATACATATAGGTATACATATATGTATATGTACATTTATATACATACCTATATACACACATATTATAATATAAACATATACCTTTATAAATATATATGTTCACATATATGACTATGAAAGTCAGGACTTTAAGTAAATTCTGGTAACTTCAGGAATCTTCCAAAAGATATGGTATACATTGAAGTTAAAATGCTAGAAATGTGATTCCAGCCCTGCACACTCCCTGGGCCACACACTATAACTTGGCATACAAGAAAGGAATACTGGGGAGGGACCAACAGGCCAGAGTGGAGAGGACGCTGGCGTGGCAGATGGAAAGCTGGACTCCTGCCCCGGGCACATCTCTAAGACCACACATCACTGCCTGGGTGACCAGGGCAAGCTATTTTATCTCTCCAAGACTATTCCCTTAACAATAAGCGAACTGAACAAAGAACAGAGCTCCTTTCTGTGTGCACATTGTACGATTCTAACCTTGGTTCATTGATGATATTGGCTGTTTAAAGGAAGATGACTCTCTTGTGGCAAGAGTGAATCATTCATTCGTTCATCCATTCATTCATCCAAGAGTCCTTTAATAAATATCCATGTTCAGTCAGACTCTAACACTAGGCAAGTTGTGTAGAAAGTTGAGGGGCTGAGATTTCTGTTGTACAAGACTTTTGGAATTAAGAAGTCTCATGGTGTGCAACACAGTGAGACACAATGGGAATGTGGTGGTACTTCTCATTGGCCTGTTCTCTTGTCTCTCAACCAGAAGTGAAGACAGAGACCCGACCCCAAAGGATAATTCCCAACTCTTTCAACCAAGCATTGGTCCCCAGATGATTTCTCATCTCCCCTTCAACACATCCAGTGAGGCAATGAGATTTATCTTCCTGAACTATATAACTTTCCCTTCCCAACTCAAATGTCCTTGCTAAAGACCATCAGCTGGTCCTGCCTGGTTATCTTAAAGTTCAGGATTAAGGAGACTAATTTCTAGACTAGTCTAGAAATTTCTCTAGGCTTCTTTGATTCCCTAACTTATCCTCATTTAAAGATTAAAAATTAAAACTGTGGTCAAAATTCACATCCAAAATTTATTTCCTGATAATAAAATTTCTTGTTTTCCAAGTAGTACTTTCCAGGACTTTCTCTCTGGGTGGGTTTGTGATTGGTTCCCCAAGACCAAGGACTTCAACAAAAGAGTCTCTATAAAAGCCACAACTGTATAAGCAGACACCAGCTGCCTTACTCTCTCCATTTGCTATTGGAAAGAATGAAGGCGGGGCAGTAGTAGTCTATTTATTAAGGGGAATATTTAGTAATTGTCCAGTGACAATTCATAGCAATGTGCTCAAGCATCCTCCCAGATAGGAATGATTCTCTCCATATTTCAGATGAGGGAAATGGTGCTCAAAGACATTAAGTAACATGCACCTTGTCACATGGCTAGTGTAAAACAGACCCATTTGATTTTAGAGTACATGGTGATATTCCCCTACAATGTATCAGTTACCAATTACCACTATCATGCACAGTAACAAAACACCCCCAAATTCAGTAGACTCCAGCAACAAAAATTTATTCTTACTCCTGAGGATGTGGGTCATCCAAGCTTTTCTGCTTACCTTGTTCAGGTCTACTATAGGTTGTCTGACGACTCCCAGCTAGGCCCTTGTGTGTACCAGCTAATTTATGATGTACTTGACTGGGAGGAGGGAAAATAAGATTTTGTTTCATGTGTAACACGCCAGCAAGCCAACTCAGGCATGTTTTTGTGATTATTCCAAGAGCAGCAAGAGAGCAAGCACCAACATAGAATCACTATTCAAGCTTCTGCGTCACACATCACCTGTGCTAACATCCCACTGACCATATCTAGTTGGCAGGCAAAGACAAGAGTCAAGGAGTCACAGAAAGCCCACCCACAGTGAGGCAAATGGAGAACTGAGGCCATCAGTGCCACCATTGTACTACAGGTAGATTCCACACACTCAACGCCCTTTCTGCCTCCCCTGATAAAGGCAACATTGACTGTGAGACTGTCATTGTAGAGTCTTTTAAAGAAAAATATTTATCATGAGTTCCATTTGTGACTAGCATTGAAAATAAATGTATATGCTAAGAAAATGAAAAATAATTTTGGGGAAAGAGCTAAATAGAAGTTATCTTTTTAAAAATGGTGTAATCTTGAAATCAAGTAACTTATTTTCTTTTTTCTCTTTGGTAAATCCAGAATTTCCTTTGTACCAAGTTTGATCAAAATTAAGAGCCAATATCCAAATTTGAGTCCTTATAAAGTTATATATTTATACAACTTCTAAGAAGCTCATTTAGACACCGCAAATCAAGTAATCTCAAAACATCCTTCTGGAATGAGGATAAAATTCAAATGTTTGGAAGAAAGAGAAGAAATTAGCTGCATCACAAATTTTGAGCTATTTCTCTTAGGTTACTGGATTGAAACTGATGATCCCAGGGCCAGCTGATTTTATGACACTCACACGCTTAGATGGCACCTTGTTCTCCCAACACCAAAAACATCTGAATATTTTGAGTGTTTTATAGACCAAACATTTGGATGGTTGACCACATTTTCCATTTTCCATCTGGGAAAGAATGAACACAGTCTGAGGTTTGTCTCTCAGACTTCCTAAGAGGATGACCTTGGATGCCTTAGAAAAAGCAGCAACTCAATCCAGCACAAGTTGCAATGACTGTCTTGATGATTAGCTGCCAAACCGGCTTCCATGTTAAATAGTCCAGAGCATTGGAAAAGAAATTGATGGTGAAGAAATAGACGGAATTGAAAATCGGACACTTTTAGACATCTTGACATAATCTTGGGTACCATTGGCTCCCACTTTATAGCTAAGGAAAATGAAGTTCTATGTGGTTAAATGACTCACTCAAAGTCACATGACTGGTCAAGAATCAGGCATCTTGTCAAACTCTTGGGAGGACTGCAAAAATGGTGTCTGCCACACAGATGTCATCGTTCAGGCATCGATATAGATGCAGGCAAAGATCAAGTTGGAAGAGCTGTGAAAAAAAGCTGCTCCCTGCTGTGTATATGGGGTGGATGTACCCACACACACGTGGAGGACATTGCTCCTCCTCATTGTTGTGCCCATCCACCCAGCAGTCCCCAGCCACAGTCTCCTTCTGGAGCAACAGAGAACCAAGTGCTGACACAAGAAACCAAATCTTTTCCCCCTAAACACCAGCCATTATCCCTCACACCACACCACCGTCACGTGCAGCTGCTGTTTAGACTCCAAGGTCAGGATCACAAGAGCAAAAACTCTCACATTTAATAAAAAGGCCCAATCAAGTTGATCTAAATCACTTATCCATTGCTGCTGGCATCTCTCGGAAAAAAATGGAAAGAGGATTAAAGTAACAGGGATTGAAAAGGCAAAACAAATGTTTGTGCCAGCCAAAGAATGAATCTTGCTATATTCCTTCAGCTGTTGGAATTGACTAAGAATTACAGTTGAAGCCAGGCATGGTGGCACACTCCTGTAATCCCAGTACTTGGGAGACTGAGACAGGAAGATCGCAGGTTCAAGACCAGCCTCAGCATCTTAGTGAGACTCTGAGCAACCTAGCAAGACCCAATTTAAAAATAAAAAAATGGGGCTCTGGGGGTGTAGCTCAGAGGTAGAATGCTCCTGGGTTCCATCCCTAGTACAAAAAAAAAAAAAACTACAGTTGGCTCTCCAAATCTGCAGGTTCCACATCCATAGATCCAACCAACTCTGAACAAAAAATAGCAAAAGATATATGTATACATATATACAAAAAAGTCTCAATATATACAGACTTTTTTGCCATTATTCCCTAAAAATAAAGTATACCAACTATTTACATGGCATTTACATTGTAGTAGGTTTCCTAGAGATGATTTAAAGTATTCTGAAGTATGTGTGTGGGTTATATGTAAATGCTATGTCATTTTATGTGAAGCACTCAAGCATCCGTAGATTTTGGTATCCATGGGGAGTCCTGAAAACAGCCCCCCATGGATACCGAGTGATGACTGAAGATGAACCTGGACACCCAGGCCAAATAAAGTGCCAGAGTCACACCTAGGACCAGCCAAAATTAAACACACACACACACACACACACACACACACACACACACACACACACATATATATATATAATAGGATCTCCCAATTGGCCTCATTTTCATCTTATTTATTTATTTATTTATTTATTTATTTATTTATTTATTTTTGGTACTAGAGATTGAACCCAGGGGAATTTTACCTCCAAACTACACCCCAGTCCTTTTTATTTTTTTATTTTGAAGCAGGGTCATACTAAGTTGCTGAGAGTCTCACTAAGTTGCTGAGGCTGGTCTTGAACCTGCGATCCTCCTGCCTCAGCCTCCCAAGTACTAGCCTTACAGGTGTGCACCATCTCAGCATGAGCATTTTACTTTCGACACAATACAACAAATCTTCACTGTTGTCCTTTCTTCACAAGACTCTCCTTGTGTTGGCAAAAGAACTTTGAGGCGTTAGCTTCATGGTTTATAGACAGCGTCTGGCCTGAGCTATCATACCTTATCTGACTGATCTCAGAAGAGTTTGTTAAACATAGGTTGGCCTCCACCAGCCTAGACATCAGGAAGAGTGTGATGAAATTGCTTCCCCCTTCACCAGGAAATCAACAGTACCCATGAGACGGAGCAGCGCCGTGCTTCATCTCTGCTGATCGGACAGAGTACTCAAGGAAAGAGTTTTCCCAGTGACAAAGATGGATGCTGTATGCATCCTCTCCTCCAGTCAAGTTGCGTACCCATGATTGTGGGCTGGCAGGAATGTCACCTTTCTAAACATGTTTTGTGAATCATAAAATGGGAAAAAATACACCTATCTCATAGCAGCATAAAGAGAATTAAACTAAAAACCTAATGAAATATTAGTTATTTACCATGTTTTCTCAAGTGGAGGAGAGCAAGGTGACACTGAGGAACAATGGACACAACCACAGTCACCCACGTTTTCAAAGGCCAGCTCTGCCAACTCTGCGCTCTAGATGCCTCCCATCCATCCTCCCCTTCAGTCTTCATGACACATAATTTTAAAGGAAGGTCCAGAAGGCTGCGTGATCCATTATCAAAAGAAGACAAACATTTCCTCAGATCAGCTCCACCCCAAAAGAATCTTTTCAACAGAGGTCATAGGATGGATGGTGTACTGAATACCAGGAGCCAACCCTCCAGAAAGTACAACCCACACTCAGGACAAGAGATTTCTTCTGGAATTAGATACTTCCAAGTGAACAAATGGCTTTCTTCAATTGAAAGGAATTACTGACTCCCACACAGCAAAGTGACTGGACCAAGACCAACTTCCTGAGAGTCAGCATCAGGCACCTACCTTGTGCTTGGCAGAGGACCAGACATTAGAGGAATATAGATATGGAGGAACCCTGTACTGGAGGAATCCAAATCCATCCATCCATCCATCCATCCATCCATCCATCCATCCATTTATCCGACCATCCGTCCATCCATCTATCCATCTATCCAACCATCCATCCATCCATCCATCCATCTATCCAACCATCCATCTATCCAACCATCCATCTATCCATCCATCCATCCATCTATCCAACCATACATACATACATACATACATACATACATACAGTCATCCATTAATTCATTCAAATGTATCTACTGAGCTTCTGTTCTACGTTGAGATCTGTGTAAAGTAAAATAAGAGAGGGCTGCTGCCTTCCTGGAGCTTACCTTCTAGTTGATGCACCCTAAGGATACAGTTACAGAAGAAGGAAAGATTATTTAGAATCAGTAGATGAAAGCTATACTAATGAAAGAGGATAACTAATCAAGCTTTCTATAAGCAATCCAGCAATGGGTTTTGAAAGCTATATTTTTATTCCCTTTGGCCCAATAAACCCACTTCAAGAAATATATATGAAGGGAATCATTGTGTATTTAAACAAGTATATATGGACATGAAGAGTCACCCATAAATGATGCATTGTCATATTGATTAGAATAGTAAAAAAGAAGAAAGGAGAGATAATCTAAATAAATTAGGGTACACTCACACACACTGGAATGTTGTATGGTCATTAAAGGTTATGTTCCACACATATTGTTAAATGAAAAAGCCTGGTCATAAAAACAATATATAGAATAAGATCCAGCTTTGATTTTTCAATAATACTGGACCATAAAGATGAATATAAATATCCCAAATAAAACTAGGTCCTCTTCAGGCTGTGAATCTACTTTTGACATCAAGTCAGAAGTGGAGAATCATGTACAGTTTTACAGAAGCTTTCCGATGGTGCGTGGTAACAGATATTTCTTTAATAATTACCTTTTGCCATCCTGTCCTTTCCCCAAAATTCTACTCCATAGTATAGACACTTGTATATCCTTTTGTGTTCTTCTCTCTCTCTCTCTCTCTCTCTCTCTCTCTCTCTCTCTCTCTTTCTGTCTCTCTCTCTTCCTCCCTACTTCCCTCCCTCTCCAGCCAAACCCCAGCTTCTGAGACTTTCTTCCTCAAGTATCACCCTCTTGTCTTCCTCATCTTCCTCCTCCTCCCCTCCTCCCCTCCTCCCCTCCTCCCTTCTCCCCATTCTCCCTCCTCTCTTTCTCTCTCTCTCCCCCTCTTCTTCCATATTCCTCTCCATTCTTTATCTCCATGTCATTTATTCTATACATCATCTTGGTTTCTCTCAGTCTGTCCAAATTTTCTTTCCAGAAATCTCCCCACACAGGATAATTAAGACCTCCCTTCTCTGAAAAAAGGGAGGAAAATGCAAGTACTTATAATTTAGTATTTAAGTGTATGTCTCATAGAAACTATTAATATTCAATATATCTGAGTGTTAAGACTTAGGATGATCTGGTTCTATTTGATTATTCAAATATTTCTTTGATTTTCAGAAGTAAACATGGATTTGGCTAAATAAGGAAAATATGTTTTTAAATCATAAAGATATTGTAGACACTGTAGCACTTAGAAGTCTGATAATTTTCCCTAAAGGAATTACAAAGTCCCCTGTGGATGCTATTAAAAATATATGCCACAAAACGGTAAGTGCCTTCTAGAAAGGTCCAGGACTGCTGCAGTGTTCCCAGGAATATAGTATCTTCCTTAGTGAAACATCAAAGCCATATGGCTTCTTTTCAGCCAAATTTCCCATCTCCTCTTCTGCTACTGAGATTCACACACCAGCCACAGAGATGACAGACTCAGTGTAGCAGACCTGCCATAGCAGAGGGCCCGCCTCCTTTCTCCCAGTGTGCTGCGTGTGGACATCCTGCTTCAAAATGACTCAAGTGCTAGGAAAAATGTTCATCTTACCCACACAACGATGGCCTTTCACTTCTCAGCTACGGGCACGTGCACACTCACATCTGCCCTCACAGTAGCACAGATGTGGCTGTGCAGTGGTGTATTTTAACATCCTGTTACTCTTCCCAAACACTCCTGACGATGAGGACGCGCATCACCAACCTTTCCCAGCTCCAGGTGTATACGTGGAAATGCAGGGACACGAGTCCTCCCTAATCTCATCCCATTTTATTGGAATCTTCAAAGATGGTGTTTTATAGATGTAAAGGAACAAATCGCCCTGTGTTTCTCTGCTGCAGCCCTCTATCACAGCCCATGGTCATCATCGCCAGTGCCTGCCTTCTGTAGACAAACTCATGTATGTCCACATCCCAGTTCCCGAGGCCCTGAACAGAATGGGATTCTATCCTCCCAGTCCCATGCTGCACCTCGTCGCCTGGACCCTGAAACGTGGCTGTTTATGCTCAGCGCCTCATATGGATGCCTTGGGATAACAAGACCTTTTGCCTTTTGTCTCTGGATCAGCCATCGGGGGTTCCAAATGGTCCCAGAGGCTGAGCAGCGAACTAACTCCCTGCCATCCCTCTTTCTGCATTAGTCATATTTTTGTTACTATAACAAAATACTTCAGATAATCAACTTAAAGTGAGGAAATGTTTATTTGAGCTGAGAGTTTGGAGGTTTCAGTCCATGGTTGGCTGCCCCACTGCTTCTGGGCCTACAGCAAGACTGTGCATCATGGCAGAACCATGTTGTATGAAATTACTAACCTCAGGTGGCCTGGAAGCAAAGACAGAGGAAGAAACGGGGCTGGGGTCCCTAGATCCCCTTCAATCAAGGGCACGCCCCCAATGACATAAGTTCATTCCACTAGGCCCCACGTCCTACAGGGTCTTCCACCTTCCAATAGCACCACAGGCTGGGGCCCCAGCCTTCAACACATGTTGAGGGACATTCAAGGTCTATTCAAATCCTTATTTCCCTTCAATGACATCAATAGCAAGACGTGTAAGAACTCATGAAAACACCAGCTGGAAGTGGCCCAAACTCCTGGAAGAAGAAAGCGGGTTCCACCTCTGTCCCAGCCAAGACCTCTGTTCCACCATCTTTAGCCAGGAGCTCTTTCAACCTGCATGGGTATTTTTACTGCAGACTGGAAGTTTTGGGACATGAGGAACATCACACCAACAGACCTGAAAGCAAAGATCTGTGTGGCACATTATATTTGCCAAAGACGGCCAAATATGGGTAGATCCTTGCAATTCCATCCAGCAGGATGTGTCAGAAGGGACACTGTGCAGTTTCCTGGGCTGAGCCATAAAAAGTCATACAGCTTCCACCAGGCTCTCTCACTTGGGAGATGCACTTTGGAGCTAAGGGCTGCCATGTAAGAAGTCTGGCTGCACCATGTGGAAGAGATCACAGAAGAGATGCCCAAGGAGCCCCTGCTCTTCCAGCCCAGCAACAGCTTCTGGACACATGAGTGGGGAAAGATTCCAGCCCTCAACCTTTGAGGTGCTCCAGCTGATGCCATGGGAGCAAAATGTATCGTCTCTGCAAAGTCCTGCCCAAATTATAGCATTACGAGCAAAATAAATGTCATTGTTGTAAGCCACTAAGTTTAAGGTGGTTTTCTCAGACATGGTTACCAGCATGATCTTCAAAACTGTGTTTTAGTCAGCTTTTCCATCACTGTGACCAAAACACCGGACACAAACAACATAGAAGGAAGATTTGTTTGGGCTCACAGTTTCAGAGATACAGTCCACAGTCAGCCAACTCCAAGGCAGAGAGGTTGGCAGCACAGCATCTTGGAGGAAAGCTGAGCTCAATGCAATGGCAGCCGGAAGCAGAAAGAGAGTGACAGGAAGTGACCAGCAATGGGTAGAGTCTCCAAGGCCACATCCCAGTGACCTACCTCCTCCAGCCATGCCCCACCTGCCTAAATTGCCACCCAGGAAATCCATCCAAATGATTAATCCTCCAGAGGATTTATCCACTGATGAGATTAGAGCTCTGATTCAATGCTTTCACCTCTGAATATTGTTGCATTGGGGGCATGCTTTCAACATGTGAGCCTCTTGGGGGGACATTCCATACCCAGACCAAAGTGAGGATGTCACTTCTGTCACATCCTGCTGGAGGGAGTTACAAAGATCCACCATATTTGACCATTTTGACAAATATAACGTGACATGCTGATCTTTGCTACCAGTTAGGCTCTGAGATTCCAAGGCCCCTTGAGAATTGAGGATAACTTTCTCCTCCCCCCTGAGTGAACAATACATAAATCATTAATCCAGTGAGGATGGTCCACTGGCAGATAGAGAAAGTCAGATGGGGGGGAGAGAGAAGAAGAAGAGGAGGAGGAGGAGGAGGAG